>VXAA01001013.1:276436-322523 GCA_013399115.1 Anseranas semipalmata | reverse complement strand
TAGGGTCCTATTGATAACTGAGGGAAAAACAAAGTAGCCAAGCTTCTGGATAAACTGATTTATTAAAAAAAAAAAAAAAGTTGAATGCATGTAATATGGTAAAATTATGACTAAGGTAGGGTATGATAACCGCCTAAAATATTTGATGTGTGTAAACACTAGGGACTGGCATGAAATAGCGTGGGCTGAAATGAAATTAGACTGAATAGCAACACCGTCTCCTAGACTATGGAATATTTTGCTCACAGGAGTGGTGTTTGAATCACTTAAAGCTAGACTGGACAAGGAACTGGAGAACATGCTACATGGCTAGAGACACAGCTACATCAAAGGGTGATTTTCAGTCTATGAGTCACTGTGACAGCTGTGCCCCGCTGGGAAAATGCAGATCACAAAGCCCAGGATGAAGCACATGAGGGCCAGAGACAAAGCTTCCTCTGTCAAGGGGAGCTGGCTACACAGCGGACTCAGCAAAGAGATCAGGCAAACCCAGAGTATGAGCATCTTTAGGACATGCTGCAAAACCGCCTGCCTCGAAAAGTCTCTCCACTAGGAGACAAGCACAATATTGGTAGTTTCTTCTACTCTGAAAGTGGAACCAAACAACTGAAAGGAATTAAAAAAAGCCACTATCAGCCCAACTTCTATGTAAACAAAGATCTTATTCCAGAACAAGTATGATCCTGAAACAGAAAGGACCGGCACTCTATGAAGTTTGCTACAGGCTCTCCTTCTGTGCAGTGGTGCCCACATACTGGTCCTCAGAATAAAACTCCTTAATCCAAGAGAAGAGCTCTTACAGCAAAATTTTAATACATCATTTATAGCAACTGATTTTCTCATATAAATAACCTCCAGTCCAGAGCATAGAAGAATCATGAAATGACAGGGAAGTAAGTGGACCAGTTGCCCAAGCTTCTTCTTCTTCTTCTTCTTCTTCTTTTTTTTTTTTAATTAAAACTGACAATTAAAAAAATAGCACTAAAAGTCTCCCAATATAAACTGTTGTTTCAAATCAGTTTGTTGAATGAAGATAAACAGAGTTACATACTGATCTATACTCAGGGTGTACTTATATTTCACAAAATTGAAGTTTTATTATATTTATGTTTTATAAACCTGGTCTAGTTGGCAAAATATCCTTGAAAGTCTCACATTATCAGTGAAGTTTGCTCTGATGATTTGCGATGTATTTATGCTTCCCGTAACTTTCTCCCTGTTTAAATGACCAAAATGACAGCAACTGGTCCAAACGGGCTCCACAAAGCTAAAAGCTGTAACACCAGAAATCCCCTTTCTTCATCCAAAATAACTGCAGCTGGAAATTACCAATGACCAATTTAATAACTATGATACTCACTTTCATCGGAAAGTAAATGGGAATTTGGAAAGAGACAGCGGTCATTCTTACTGTCTTATAGAGCTGTACAGTGCTGTACAATTAGAGTACAGTGCTGCTCTGCCTGGCTTCACTTACTGTTCGATTACTTACAGGTTTTTAAAAGGGGAATGTAATGTATATTATTCTTATATCCCAATTCCTACTGTATGTGATGGGTTTTGCTTTATATATGTTTCTCCTCCCTGCCTCTTCAGCCCCCTTAATTACCAGAGGTAACTGAAAGTGAACTACATTCAGCAAGTCTGATGTTGTCAAATGACTGAGTTTGCTGACTGACACTGCTTGAACATGCACTTTTTGTCCCTCAAGTAGCTCCTTAATAAAAGTACCTACAAAAATGTCTTGTATTTGGAGGCATGCAATTAGCTTAGTGACCTTTGTTTTTTGTGTTATCTTATCTTGTGGTGTTTCATTTTCAATTAAACCAACGTTAAACAATGTGGCTGAGATTATTAAAAGACAGGTTATTTAGGCTACAGGAAATGAATGCAGGATGGCTTTAAGTATTTTCCTCAAGCATCATTCATTTGTACTACTTTTTTTTTTTTTTTTTTTGGTTATATTTTTGCTCTATTGCTAGTAGACAATAATGCTGGGACTGTAACAGCATACCCACTACAACTGAAAGATGCTGTTTTGTATGGTACAGGTCTGCAATGTTTCTGTGGCATTTGCATATACAGTTTAATCTCTAATTTAAAAGACATTAGTGTGTGCACTGGTCTGGCAATATGTAGCCACTTGTGCATGTAGTTGCACAGTCTTTATGTAAAATCCTAGAACTGCTTTTCTGCAGGGAGATGAAGTGATCTGTGTTGATGCATCCAGCTGCAAGGTTCTGATATACATTTTAAACCAAAGAAAGGGTAGGTATTACAAAAAAACAAAAACAAACAAACAAACAAAATAGAAACAAAAAAAAGCAAGAGTATAAATGCAGAGAATGAAGATTTGTGCATCTTTGTGCTCAAGAGTGCTGAAGAAAAGCAGCCACACCATGAGTCCTGATACAAAACACATATTGGGTAGAACAGTCAGAAGGAAAGGTGTTCTTGGGACAATTCTGAAAAGCCTTTTTTTTTTTTTAATTTAATTTGCATCGTAGATCAGATAATTTGCAAGACCTGCCATCTCTTAGTTCAGTCATCAAACAGGAAACAGAAATAACAGAATGTGACTTGTGACTGATCATGTGACAAAAAAACTGAACAATGCTGAATCTCATCCTGGACTGTCTATGGAAAAATCACAGGACACAGTTCATTTGCACAAGCTATTTGACGAATCATTGTGAATGAACAGATTTGAATCAGGTGATTCAGAAACAAAACAAGGGTTAAATTAAATTATTTGTGATGCTTGTGATCAAATTCATAAGTGGCTTCTTTTATCTCATTCCACAAAATATTTCTTTTTATCTAAACAGGTTACTTAATGACTAGGTTTAAGGCATTTAAGTATCTCATAAAGTGAGCTACACTGAGTATATTTTGAGGGATGGAGAAGAATGTTTTGAGCCTCCTGCAGTTCAGATTTGGGTCACTTGTTTTATTCAGTTTAGTCTCACTCGAAACCCAAACTTGACTCTCACTTACATTATAAATATTGCTTGCCATACTCCAAGTACTGCAAGTGCCTTATTCTTAAGCACACTAATATTCAGACATCTTCTGTGTAGAAACAAAACCAGCAGTTTCTCTTTCTGTAACTATCTGTGACAGATAGCACCAACGGCTTCTGGCACCAGCGGCCAGGAGCTGTGGGATAGGTTATCGGTAACTCCACACGGGCTGGGTATAGATCCCCAAATCTTCCTGCGTGTATCAGATGCCAGAATTAGGGTATCTGCCTCAATTCCATTTTCACTCGGTGGGCCTTGAAGAAGGAACTTCAGTTGTTGCTTCACAATGGAATAAATCATCCTGCAAGATATTGATTGCAGGGTTCCAATAAAACACCGTATATCCTGCAAATGATATCCTTAGCTGTACTTGGGAGATTGTTCTTCTTTCAGCGCTCTCTCTCTCAGGAGTTTTATCGACAAGCCTAAAATAAGTGATTTCTCAGAGCAGAGACATGCTCTTTCTAAGAACACACATATCTCTTAAGAAAATCTGCACCAAGATGTTCAAACAGCATTGGTGCACGTGGGAAGTTGCATTTCACAAGCCTCTCACGACACTGCCTCCGTTACGCATGCCAGTAAAACCAGGGCACGGGCCCTCAGAAATAAGTGCTGCATTTATTTGGTCTTTAAGCTTTGATAGAGTATTAGCGGCTGTGTGATCTTTATTGGAAGCAAGGAATGCCAGCACAGTATGTCAGGCAGTGGCAGATGTGAAGGAGGGTGTGGTTTCTTTTGTTTTGTTTTTTACTCCTAGCAAGTTCTGACAGCCCTGCGAACATTTGACCCTATGCTGCATATTGGTGTGCAATGTGGTTTATGCTTTTTATTTCAAGTTTTCATACACTGTAGCAGGGTTATGGTCAGACAAGAACCATCTGAGAATATGCTCAGCCTTCCTCCCAATGCTCCTTACTGTATTATTAACCACAACTGTTACCGCGTCTGCTGGTACCAACCACACAGGTATGTTACACCGAGGGAGAAGCACAAACTAGATCTATGCTGGTTGCCCACCTTCACCCTGGTGACACTCCCTGTTTTATGCAGTAAATCGAAACCTCCCTGTGGAGGAAGAGCTGGAAGTAGTTTGTCACTGAACGGTAATCCAGACACAAGTCGCTGTCCCCACTCAGCTGCTCATTGCCGCCATCTCAGAATTTGCTGGCAAGCTGATTTTTATGGCCTGAAATCAATAAACTTAAACAAAAGCGAGGTGGTTTCTGCCAACCTGGCTAATTTGCCCACAGGGGGCTCAGGACCAGTCACATAAGCAGCAGGCAGTGACTCTTCAGCCTCAGCTGGGCAAAGGCATCCATCCTGACCCTCGCCCATGGGCACCCACCACCCTGCAGTGAAAGCTGAAGCCCATGTTCACTCTGGGCAGGGCTCCATACACCCCAAGCATCCCACAGGCAAGTGTTCTCCCCCTTGCTCAGAGCTCCAGTCTGTTCCACTGCTTTCCTTCCAAGAGGATGACCGTGTTACAGGAATGGCACTACTGAAAGCATGGGCTTGGCAGAAATGCAATAGGAATACCTGAACAGGTTATCCCACCCTTACTTATGCCTGGCAGTGCTATACGGAATGGAATAAGTGGAATAATCTTTACTAGGCCAACTGACTGATTATTTTTCTCCTTCTCTTTCCAAATAAGCTCCTAAGCAGAAAGCCCTTCTTCACAACTAGACCAGAGCAGCAGCATTCATGCTGAGAGACTGAAAACAACTGCTCTACATCTAACTTGATTATATTGATGACTCTGAGAGAACATAGAGATGCTTCTGGTGGAACAGAAAGGGTTGTGGGTAGGGACAGAACACAGAGTATACAGCCTCCCAGGAAAAATGCACTATTAATTACCACACATGAAACACTTAGAGCCTAGCTAGGTCTGGAGAGGAGAGACAAGGCAGCATGCCTCAAGCACAATAGCAGCATCTACAAGTCCATGATTTTCAACATCCAGCTGAATCAGGAGCCTGAGAACCAAAATTTCTTTTTAGAAATTTTTTGTGGGTTTCCCTTGAAGATCAAAGTTACACAAGACAAAGAAGTGGTGATTGTGTTAAAAAACACACTTGCTCTCCGGCTCTGGTAAGTAGGTCTTTTTCCATCACATGATTCAAATGCAGGAAGAGTCAGAAATATATACCAATGTATACCAAACTTTTCAAGGATGAAAACACAGGAGTTATAAGTACAAGGGCCTCAAATTAAATTTATTTTTTTCTTGTAATCTAAGTATCTGCCCCCTTCCAATAACTTCTGTTTTAAGCTGCGAGTTGTGATTAAAGGGTAAACTGCTAATTGCTTCAGCCAACAGGCTTAAATACTTGTTCTTATCACCAAAAGAAATCTCATGTGTCTGTCAGAACCAACTAAAGAACCTGAATATTTGCCTCATTTACACAAAAATTTGATCTGGATCCGTGACTCATATCTGCCTGAACCAGAATGCTGACACTGAATACCAGGAACTTCAGACACCACTTGAGTAGGAACCATCCTTTATCTGTAAAGAGAGAGTTCAGAATACATTTTTTCCGTTATTAAACTGAAATATGTATTAGTCAGTTTTAGAAGAGTTTCACCATTTTCGGTCTCAGGAAATGCCATAGTTCCCAAGAGCTGCAGCTACAAATTAGAACCCCATTGTGTGAACTATTGTAGAAAAAGACCAAGATACTTTACAAAGACAATGCCTTCTCCAATTTATAATTAAAGTAGGAAATTAAAAGTTTTCCTTTATGCCAAAAGGACTTAACTGATAATGCATACTCTATACTAGACCTGCTGAGTGTGCTTCTAAAACCCAGATGAATTTACACTAGAAACAATACAGGAAATGCTGGCAAATTCCTTCAGAGCTTTAGTTTAGGGCAGGGACCATGAATATTTTGGACTGGTGCAGACTGCAGGATAAGAATACTTCCTTTCAAAAGCCACCGATTCTGCTGCAGCTATTCTGCTGAGGTTACACAGATGACAAGTTAAGGATCCCAGTTGTTCCAGTCTATGCAAGGCTTTCTCATTAATAACTCAGCTGTCTGTGTAAACTCAGACTATTGTGACAGGTATGACTGCACTCCTGTTTCACTCATGCCAGTTATGATTGCATACAGTATTTAATTAATTATGTACATAACTAAGCAATTATGTATCTCAGTAGGCAGTTATACAGTTATCTGACTTATATGTGAACCGAAAACACAGAACTAACTGTGCAACTGCATGTACAATTATAACAGGCTTAAGTCACAAATCAGTTGTCTTTGTTCAACTGGTTACAGTTGTCAGCCAGCAGCCCTATTTATATTTTGTACCAGACATGCTTCGGTTACTTCTGTTAGGTAGCAGCCTTCTTAGCTGGATAGCAGTGTCAGGTGGGAAAGGTTTGCAGTACGATTTTGTAGGTCTCAAGTAGAAGATTGCAAGTTGCTTTCTGAGGATACGGTGAGAGTAAACAGGGTAGGGTGTTTTTCAAAGCAGTGTGGTAAAGTACACAGGTAAGCATGCTTCCTCTCAAACAGCCATCCGTCCCAGCACAGGCTTTGTCCCTCTCTTGTCATTAGCATTGTTTTTATTTCATTCTTAATATGAACAAGGCAGTAGGAGAAGAACAATAACACTTCCACAATAGCACAAAAAGTGACTTCCGTGTTATGGTGTCGACCAAATCTCTCTTGACCTTTTTGTTTCTTCTGCATTTGAAAGAGAAAGAGAGAAAGGAGTGGGGAATGTGTCCTTTCATATACACAAGGCACTTACTCTCTTTAATTCTTTTTATTTTTAAAAGCATTTTAGTGGCACTTGCTTAACGTGCCTGTCACCCTATGCATAGATTTTTTTAGCTATGTTATTTTTTTTCTGTCCTCACTACATTAGTTTTCGAAAGGCAGCAGATTAAGAAGCCAGAGCTCTCTCATTTCCCCTTTAGCTCATCCTCACCCCTCTCCCCTTCGGAGACCCTCCTTTGCTTTTGTCTCCCCCACTCCCACATTTACAGAAGCCTGCCCAGGGCTGCCTCTGAGCACACACACATGCCACCTTATCATCAGTGGGATCCCAGAATGGGTACCACATGAAGCCCAGTCTTCAGTGACATCCTGAACAGGGCTGAGCCGGAGCTCTCTTTTGAGAGAAACATTAAGAATTAAACCATACAGTAACAGTTCTATTCCTTATGAAGGAGATAGGATTAACAGGATCCCTGAACAGAGATTACTGGGCACATCTAAATTGAGCAGTAAATCCTGGGTGGGGAAGAAAGAAAAAGAAAAAAAAAAAATAATCAAAGAGTAAACAGAGGAGGAAGCACCGAGGTTTGGAGGTGCACGCTGTTGTTCTGTGCTCAGCACTAAGCTACAGTTAGGACGTGCCACCATTTCGCTGAGGCCGCAGAAGTATTATTTACCCAGAGCAGTGCTGTGAAAAAATTACCCCGGAAACGTGTTGGAGAACCCTTTCATCAGCCTCCCTCCATGATCAGAAAGATCCTCCTAAAGAAAACATGACTGGAGTTCACCAAAATGGTGTCCCCCAGCCACTTCCCCCACCGTGACACCCCGGCCGTCTGCACCCCCGGCACCACGCTCCCCCCTGCCCTTGCCGCTCTCTATGCAAACTTTGATCATTTTGGGTTTTTTTGTTTGTTTTTAGTCTCCAGGATTCTATGAATGGGACGACAGGAAAAAAAAAAAAAAAACTGCAAGTGCAACTGTTGGAGTAGTTTTAGTGACTGAAGCGTCCCAGAAACTAAATCCAAGTGCCCTCTGCTGGTACTGGAGAGAAAAACGGGGATGGAAACCGGGGGTGGGGAGCGAAGGGGTGGCAGAAAGAGGAGGGAAGTGAGATTAAGCAACAGTAAAAGGAAACTGTGCCAATAAACTGGGTATGGCCTGCAAACTCTAATCACGGAACAGAACTATTTAATTGTTGGCAGGCCGGGTTGTTCGCGTAACGAACAGTCCATGCCAAAAGGCACATTGCTGGGCTGAAAGCAGTACGCGCCAGGATGTTGAAACAACTTCTGTTTTGGGGGTGGGGAAACGGGAGATAATGAAACTTTTTTAAGAAGTAGAGCAACGTCTGTACTTTTGCCACAAACTTTTATTATTATTATTTTTAGGTTTTAATTCCATATTTAAAAAACAAGGGAGATACAGAAGAGAACTTTTAAGTATTCAGTCCTGAAATGTCTTTATTTTAAAGCTGTGAAAAGCAATTGAGCAACAATGACATTACCACATGAATCTGGTCCTGGAAGAAATTATATCATGTGTGCTTATGCAAACTTAATCCATGAGGTCCCAGGAATGCTGGGATTGTATGTGTGTACATGCACGCACACACTTACTGACAAAACAGTTCATGGAAAATCTGTTTCAGACGGTCATTTTTGGATAGAGCGATTCATTCTTGCCCTGTTAGAAAAGCAGTCTGTACTATTTTATTGGTATCACTGCGCTGACATTTAGTGAATTTGCAAAGAAATACTCGTAATGCACACTTGCAGGGCACACATTTTATTGAGATAAGATCCTATGGATTACTGATCTACTGCCTCAATAAAAATTAAAACAGACCTAACAATATTATAGACAAACAGATTAACTGCAGTAGAACTGCAGGGCTATGTAAGAAAATAGAAGAAATTCAAGAGGCAAACCTTGACATACTGGCAGTTAAAAATATATGCAACTCTGGGAAAGCACTTTTCAATTCCTGTAATAACAGCAGTGAGTTTTTCAGGTTTACTGAAGAGACCATGTCAAGAATGGGAGAGTCACACAGCGTGCGAAAGACACCAAGGCAGTGGGGAAGTGAAGCCCAGAGCAGGAGCGCTGGATGGAGATGGGATTCAGCTGCTGTATGAGGAAGCAACTTGGGGAAGTGACAATATTGTCTGTTTTTCTGGCAGGAAGGAGGAGGAGGAGACTGCTCTTTACAGTCTGAATAGAACTGGATAGGAGCACAATTACTCACTGGAAGACTGATGTAACGATTGCAGATCTGTGTACAGTGTCACTTTTTCCTTGCTACATCCAAAAATCAGTTTCAGAAATGTCACGTGCTAAGTAATTCAGTAAGTAGATGCAATAGTTATCGTACTGGGAGAGGATGAGCACCATTCAAGATCTGCAGTATTGGATCTGTTCTGCACTCTGTGATTCTACTAAATTCAGTTTGGGTAATCCTGACTTATACTTATTCAATTATAGTAAAAGCAAAGTCAATCTCCGACATCTAAATTATATTAACACATTTTGAAACCTACAGAAATGGTGACAAGACCTTGTGTGAAGTCAGGCTCATGCATTATACACATTTAAAAAAAGTATTTTGCATTTGTTAGACTGGAAGTCGATGTAAGGATTGAGTTCCCAGTAACCACCACCACCAGATTGACCTAAAAAGCTTAAAACCTTGGTCACCTTTCTGATATGAAAAAAATAATTCCTGCTAGCCAGTTAGCTTACAGTCTCTTTCTGTATGAAACACATGTTGATATTTGATTACTCCCTATAATAGTGTCCATCTGTGGAAAGGGCTGCAGTGCTAATACACATGCATGAAAGCAATAATCTTATTTTCAATACCAAGGATTGTTTTATCTGCTTCACCTTTAATATTTCACTGCTGAGAACAGGTTGTGCATATGGTTCTGCGGCAGCTTGTTTGCAGTCTGTTTCATTGGTAACACCTCCCTTTTTGCACCTTCCCTTTTCCACCTGAGCTGATTCTTTATACAGCACAGACACATTAGTTTTTATATTGTGTTCATCATCTGGCCCAAGCCTAAACCTCCTCATGGGCCGGATATTAAATCATAAACAGCTCAGGACTAGTTCTGGTAACAAAAGTTGAATATCCCATCAAATGGGGCAAGAAAAAGTCTATCTTGCCTAAACTTGGGCGTGTTTCACTTGAACAATGACTGCACGTGTATCAGAGCTACAGTGAGGCTGGAAACACTGTACCCTGGAGACAGTTACCAAATCTGTCTTGTGACATGTCTCGGATAATATGCACTGAGAAAAATCAAATTAAAAACATACATACATGTATCTATCTTGTTACATGCTCCTGGTGCACTATTCTGGGAAGAGCCCATCTTGTCCCTGCACAGTGCAGAGCCTCCACTTGGCATGGAAGTCCCAGGGTCTGAGAGCTCTCATGGGCAGTGGAGGACGAGCAAGTGCCACAGCCCCATTCAGGCCCCTTTATGAGAGGTGGAGGGCAAGGCCCCCCATCTGCCTCACACTTCACTAAGAAGAGGCTATGAGGAAAACAGCCACAATGCACTTCATTTCCCAGCACTTCCCACGGGATGTGGAGAGCTAGAAGGGGCTGGCGCACAGCAGGGATGCTCCAAGCTGCACAGCAGCCATGAGGATGGTTCTCAGTCCCAGGGCTCCCTGTGGCCCACAAGGGTGACCCATGGTGCTGCACTCCCTCATACCCTACAGACTCGTGCTAGGAACAGCAGCAGCACAGGGGCTCCTCCAGCTCACACACAGTACTCTGACTGCACCATGAATTGCCCTCGCACTGGGCAGTATTTCAACACTTTCTGCTTCTCTGGCTTTAGCATAAGGAAGCTCAGTTACGTCTATGAGGTACAGATAAGTGTAAGAACAATAATGCACAATGTTACTGGAGGTATCTATTTTAAAGGTAGACACTGCACTGAGTTTCAAAAACTGATCTTTCCTGCTAGAGAAGAATGTTTTTTTTTTTTTCCTTCTTCTTCCTCTCTCTCTTTCTCTGTAGACATCTAACAGCGAGATACAAATTCAGACTAACTACTGGAATAAAGATCTCATTTCAAATATCTGAGACATTTGTTGGTGGTGATGAGTGGATTACCCTCATCAGTGTTAATTCTCATCTCAGTTTGCAAACTGAGATCTTTCAGAAATACTTCAGTATTTCATGTTCACTTGTTGGTAGGGCAGAGGTTAACTAGAAGTATTGAGAGGAAGTCAGACCAAAAAAAAAAAGTACTTAGATCAATGCACAGACTCTCACAATACGCATTTTTCATCCTGAAAACAAATGAACAAAAATATTGCTCAGAAACATGTAATATTAAATCATCCCCAAACTTACAAGTCCAATTCTGAACTAACTCACCATATTTTTCTGGCTTTGTAGGAACTAACACTACAGTCTCACGAAGAGAGAAATTGGGAGAATAAATTCAAAATAAATGAGAAGGTTGGAAGCATGCTAATAACGTCAGTTTAGGGTGATCTTTATAGCATCTCACTGTCAAAGAATCACCTTTCATAAAAAGTTCTTTGAGAAATTATATGAGTACCCCCGAACTGAAGCACACATAATCATTAGCTGTTTAGGAACTTCTTGGCAAACATGTACCTAAGAACAAAGATACATCTGTGAACAAAAAGCTTAAGGAACACTTTTTGCAAAACTGTAAATGCTGTTTCTATCCTAGAATACAGACATTTACAAGCAATTTTGCCAGTAACCAGTAGTAATTTTAGTACAATGTTTGTCTCCAAGTACTTGAAAGCACCTACTCTTGTGTAATGCACTAGAAATAGTAACTGCCAACTTTACCCTCCCTACAGAAGTTACTTGTCCCTCCCCCATGCTAGAAAAACAAGGCACAGATTTGATGGAAAAAGGAGTAATTTTTCTAAATTGTTCCACTTTCAGCATATGGTTTGGTTTCACTTTCCTCCAAGCTAGAACAATATGCTTTACAGGAGACAAGATGATGAATGCTTAGTTTTGGGTTCAGTTAAAACAAACAACTTTCTCTAAAAGCACATGCTTTGTTTCAAAGTGACATTTGTTAAGAGCCTCAGTGTCCATATTATATTACATAACTGCTGGTCAGCTATCGTGACTGACACGGTGACACAGGACAATGAAAGAAGGCAGCTTTGCCTTAACCCTCACCACTGCATCTCCTGGACACACCACAGATTTCAGGTTCCCTTTTGTACTTTTTCTAAACTGCTTTGCAACAACCAAGGCAGACTATGAACTTCAGACATTTTCCCTTCCTGAGAAAGAGCAAAAAAACAAAAAACAAAAACCAACCAACCAACCAAACAAAAAAACAAACCCACCAACCACTTAAAAATATACTGAAGAAGTATTTACTATAGAGCTCACACAGAGAAATAGTGTTTCTGATGCAGACATGCCAAAATCCACCATCATTCTCCAACACCAAGATGTTCAATACAAGCCTTGCTTGGGCCTGTTGGTGAGGCTTCAAAGTTACACAGCTCCTACTTACAAAACACCAGTGTATTTTACGGGCAAAGTCAACTTAAAAAAAAGCTTGTTATTTCTGTGATGAATGTTGCTATGTACTTCTGGGCTTCAGTAAATTTACATTTTAGCACAGCCATTCATCTTTAAATAAATATTGATTGAGGTCAGAGTTGTTTATGTTTTCAGGGTTGAAGTTAGGTGGCTAAGTCCACATTTAGATGCCTAACAAAAGCAGCATATCACTTCACTGGCTTACAGGTGCACAACACTTCTGGAACATTGTTGAAGAGCTAAGGCATTGCCACAGCATTTCCAAAACAACCACACCACAAACTCCAGAAAAGGCTAAAACCAGAAAGGTTTATTAGGGACTGGTATCTCCTTGGGAGGCCATAAATGGACTCCCCCTGAAAGACTGAACACATACTGCAGATCAAAAGACAACAAAAGAGTCCCGCACCAACCTTTTGCTCTGTTCAGGAACACGCAGCCCCTACCTGGCCCTCTCCGAATCCAGCCCTTCTTCTACGAGCTGACACGCTAACTTTATCTTTCTTCCCCATCCCTCTTAAAGGAGCTTAAGCCTTCTCAGCAACTCATATGAAAACCAGATGGGCTGACCCACCCCACTGCAGTAATTAACCCTTGCTAGGTCTCTGTGGGACCTGTGGACCCCACCACAACAGCAGATTGACAGAAGACAAAGACCTAGTTTTTACTGGGAAGCTTTACCGGCAGGACTGAATGGAGGTTAGAGGGTGGGAGAAGGAAGCCAAAATGATTTTCAAGTATAGTCATGACATTGACAAAAGCCTTAGCACGGATTTAGTCACACTGGAATTAAACTTACATAGCTCATGTCTTTGATGGGCTCTTCTGCCAGCACAGTTATCAACTCTTAAAATCACCAAAATGCTTCTGTGTGCACCATTAGGGTTGTCTCTGGGTACAGGGAATTGTTCCTACAACATCTATAACCAGGTTCTGCTCCATGATTGGGGATTTGAATATAAATACAGACATTTTGTGTCAATAAGTAGGTACTAATAAAATTGTCAGGCCCTGATTGCTGAATTTGATTAAGGGTGCTTCCTAATTTGTGCTGCAGACATTTAAGAGGTTACTGTCTTCACTTATTTGCTCTCCTATTCTTATGGCAACTGACAGATCCTTTCAGTCATCTCAGGTCACACCCAGGGATTTTAATTTAGAGATAAGTATTCAAGGCTGTGAAATAGTTTAGCTGAAGAGCCAGCACAGGTTGACTTCTGCAAGTCTCCTACAGTACTTCCAGTAAGAATCCCTGGGCTTTAGGAACTCCCCAGGTATCTATTTATCTAGATGTTTATATGAACCTGATCTCCTCAGCAACCAAGCAGGATGTGCATTCATATGTACCATGGCATCACCTCCAGAGTGGTGGCAACAAGCACTTATGTTCATATATTTACCAGAAATACTAAACTACTTACTAAACTTAAACTAATTAAACTAATTCACTAACTATGCAGAGACAGGAATTTATGGTCTCCTGTACAGAGGCTGAGTGAGTAGGCGTTGAGAAGGAACAGATACAGGATCAACCACAGGCAGCAGGACACCTGCAAGCTAAACTCCCGCTGTTCCTACAGACCTCACGTTGTAGCAGTGACTGCAGTGCTGCCCACTGCCCTGTTAGCCCCCTCCCTCCCAGCCCACACAGGTGAAGTCTGAAGCCAGCTGCTGGCAAAATCCCACACATTCTTCCAAATCCTCTCCTCGTGCCCTTGAAGGGAGGTGTTGCAGAGATGCCTGAATGCAGTGCTCTGTGACAACCTGTCTGCAGAGTATTTGGGACAGCAGTGCTTTGGTTTGGGCCAAAAGAGTGACAGGAAGATTTTAATTTCTACCAGGCATATGTTCTCATTTCTATTCTCCCTTTCACTTGTCAGGGATTATATGATCTATCTGTGGAGGAGCAGGTAATTTAATAATTGCATGCTTTTCCAATACTGTGAATTGGTGTTTAAAAAAAAAAAAAAAGCTTCAGAGGCAAGCTCAATTTTACAAGCAAAGTTTTGCACAAGCAATGGTTTTCCTCCACTCATGACAGCCACTACCAGCTCTTTGAAGCTGCCAAGAGAAAGCTTCCAGGAATGACAGTGCCTCAACACACTGGGGTGCTTCAATCTCATTTACTCAAGTATCGTAATTTCAGTTTACCAAGAATGATGTCTCCAATTGACTAGAAATTGCTGACAGAAAAAAAAAAAAATGTTAAAACTTTGCAACTTAATCCTCACTTCCCTTATATTTTCCAGACAACCCTAATGAAGAACTCACAAACATCCTTAACATTTCTGAAGTGCTGCAACAAAGATGACTCTGCAAAATTCTAGTAATGTTTTAAGTGTCCTGAAGACTGTGTCCAGGGTCTTTATTGTTCTCCATGCACTGCAACAATCATAAAGGACCCTACTCCTACTCTGTGTAAAGGTAGGTGAAGGGATAGTGTCAAATGCTGTATCACCTGATTACACTGGGATGTGATAAAGAAGGAACTTGGACTTTGTACCTTTCCGGTACAAAAAGCAAATTGTTAATGCTTCCTGTGCAGGAGGTTGTTTTCCCATACAGTTTAGTAGGTGACAAATTTAATAGGAAATGATTAAGTAAAACAAAGAATGTTGATAAGGAATTTATTCTTTTTCAATGCTTTTGATAATTTGTTTTCAAAAAAATAATGCAGTCTTTAAGGAATTTATACAGTTCTTCAGTCTCTGTCAAGACTGGTGCAGAATTTCCTGTTTTTATGTTCTCAGAACTGCTAAACTGCTGAAGTTGCCAGTAAAGACCTGGGTGCATTATCCAGAAGAGGTGGAGCCTATAGCAAATCCAGATTCTTCACTTATATTCTCAGATGAGTATAAAAAAATTAGAGCTATCCCATCTCTAACCTCACAAGTAGGGGCAGTTCCCACTACCACAACTCATTTGTGCACTAACCCTTTCTGTTTGTCTCCAGCCACGCTATCCTTTCCAAGTATGAAACCATGGAATTTGTTGCATAAGTCATCCCAAAGCCAGCTGTAAACATTTACATACAAAAGGGTATGAAGGTAGTCACAAAACATGTTCTAAGCACAGGGTGCAGAGCTAGCGATATGCTGCATGTGCACACCCCCTGGAAGCAGCTTTGTCCTTCCCATGGTTGGACCCTGGTCTCAGCATGAGCAGACCACACCGGTCATCTCCTAAAGCTCAGCCTGGTACTTAAAAGGGGCAGGATACTACCCACATTCCCAGCTGGAAAGCTGCTCCAGCTTCACACCAGCTTGGGGCGAGATACAGGCCTGGCATGGTCAACAAGTAGAAAGTACAGATGTGAGGTGTTCTTAGGGATGCTTCTCTCTTGGCGAACCTTCTCCTTGGGAACTCAGATACTGTGTGACTGATCAATGCACACAATTCAATAAGTGGTTTCAGGAGATAAGCAACCCCACAGGAACCTCAGAAGATCATAATATGCAGGAACAAGACCATAATTATGATATTTTCAGGCATATAAGCACAGCTAAGACAATCCAGAGAACATAAAAAGTAATGTACCTTGAAACTCGGTGCCCCAGAAACCTGTGTCCCGTGTGATGGTCTCATGCTCTGATGAACTCTTCAGGCGGGGAGCAGGCCGAGGGGACCACAGCGCATGAGAAGTGGGGTTGTGGGGTGCAGAGAGTGGCTGAGGGGCCCAAGGGGGGCACCCTGGGGCTGCCTGCCCGGCTGGGCCTAGCTGGAGCCGCCATGGCCTCTGGCCCACCAGGCCTCCTCACAGTCACCAGGCCCCAGAGCCAGCGGCCTTGCAGACATGCACAGGACAACCAGCACACAGGGCAGGGTGAAAAAATAAGCTTTTTGCCTTTTTATTTTTTATTTTTTTAGGCAAAAGGATGTAGGCAATGCTTACACCAAATAAGTAATAGCTGCTGAAGTGCAATTACCTATTTTGTGTATGCTGGTAATTAGCTGCTGGTTATGTGCACGATTAATAGGTGGACTGTTTAATACGGAAATTACATTGTTCTACTCAGGCTGTGTACTGTATGAGTCGGTGCAGAGCAGTTTTGCCAGGAATTACCTATAAAAACCTTCTTGAAGTGTAATGAAGTTAAACATCTGGACAGATTCCAGAGAAGAACAGCTGAGCTCAGATATACTTTCAAAGGAGATAATTTGCTTTCAGGTTACAAAAACCCACAGCACCCCAGCTGGTGAGAAGGTGCTTGTCTCTGTGCTTGGACTGAGCATGGCCCACCCCGAGCTCATCCCGGAACCACACCCAGGAGCGAAGGCCAGGGGTAAACACCTGTCCATTGGAGAGGAGTGTTTATTACACAAGAAGCAGCATTTTAAATCCATTCCCTGGGTTATTGATATATTCCCGAGATTGCATTTGGTTCTTAAACTTCTTAGGATATGCGTTCATGAAACACACCTTAAGACGCCGCAAGCGGTCTGGTCTGCTTCAGTTTCCCTCAAAAGATCCTATGTATAAAAAACAGACCTTGTTTGTTGACAACAAAGCCTAAATGCAATGTCTTGATTTAGCTGCTCTTTTCCTTTGTCTTGGATTGCAGCCTTTTCCAAAGCTTTGATTTACAAATGACTTTTTAAGCTTTACCGGGCCTGAACATAAAAGCTGTACTTTTATGTTTCTTATACAGCATGTGGAATGCGGAAGCTCAACTTAACTGGGGATGCATCTCCTAAGACCTTTCTTCCTCCTGGGGCTCCATGTGTTGCTGCTTTATGAGAAGGCTGACTCGCTTCTTCAAAGCTCATGTTGTTCCTGTTATCAGACAGGAATCAAACAAAATGGGGAGTTTCTCCGTGGGAGGCAGTGCCAACACTAACCGTTATTTCATCTGCAATAATAGCTCCATGGCACAAGGGCATCCACAGCCAAACTTACTGTTTTTCTTGTTTTTCTGCCAAGAGGATTTCCTGATTCCTGAAATTAGCCCTATTGCCAAGTGATACGGTCAAATCACATGGTCACCAGTCCTAATTGCCTCAGGAATACAGAATGGCAGTCCGTGCAGACCTAATCCTAAAGCATGTGCCTAAGGAGAGTTATCTTCTACAGAAGGCCCGAACTATCCATAATGTAATAATAATACATATACTATCTATAATATAATAATAACAATATCTATAGGATCTATAATATAATTAATTAGCCGGAACATTTTTTTTTTATTTGAAAATAGATGAAATACTATTCTCATACACAGGCAATTACACCCATATGAAGTCACCATATAGCACGATACTTTATTCCTCTTTTCTGATGGCACTCACTATGCTGACATCCGGCACTATTATACAAGCATGTAACCATGGTGGTTGTCTCACTGTACATAGCTTTACATGTACTGATTTAATTAAAACTGTATACTCTTGTAGTGTGGACAAAACCTAAGACCAGTTTCCGTGTTGCAATACTGGCTATAACAATCCCAATTCTTCCCTCATGCTACTATAAATGTGGATCCACAGAAGTCACAGGTCCTACATAACTGTAGAAGTAGGTTGTTACAAATCAGGTTTGAAATCTGTGAGCAGTCAGTCTTGACTGATATCATTTTATGTGGCATTAAAGACCTGTTGTGCCAGGGAGGAGAACAGAAAGTGCTATTATAACTAAAAGACCTTTTGTCTCTGCCCTCTACACATAGAAACAGGGGCAAGTTTTGGTAGTCTGCCTCAAGTCCACAGGTTTGCAGAGGTGAGTGCAAAAATACTATCTACCTACAGTGACTTGTATGGAGAAAAATGGCTCTTATACCTCTGTCTTCTGTGACTATTTAGAAATGTAGCTCTGCAGATTTTACGGAATTCTCACTTGATTGCCAGTTGTAATCTTTTCTCAAATAAAGATAGATATTCACTCCACAGGCAGGGTTTTTATGTGTTGATTTATACCATAATGTCACATCAATCATCAGAAAACAGGGATGCAAATAATAAAACTTTGTTTTAAGATTAAAGCAGCAAATGATTTTTCCTTTTTTCTTTTTTGAAAGGATTAGTATTTGTTTATTTAATTGTAAGGAGATCAAAATATACAATACTGTATCTTTCAGGTGCCAGTGTGGCTTAAAACGTCAGGCTTACAGTTCCTTGTCTGAGTTAACCCAGGGCTAAATAAACCACAGAAATCTTATTTTTCTGTAAAATTTATTAACTACTGTTATTACAGGAGCCTTGTGGAACAGGGAGGTGCCTAGACAGCCTTGATTTTGATTTTATTAGGATTAATTACAAGTATGGATATAAACAAATATCTGATGAAACAACTAAGTTTTTTTCCTATCATTTGAAAAACATTAATAACAGGATTGTAGGTACAGCCTTGGAGTTAGGACTACAGTGGGGACGCGGGTGCCCCCTTGTGTTCCTATTAGAACCTTAAATAGTTTTTAATTTGTTATCCCACCTCACCAAGACAGGAGAGAAGTTGTCTCAATCATGTAAAGCCTTTGCATTTTAGCTTTTTAATTTACATTAATAACCAATATGAAGCATAACTTTATAACCACTGATTCTATCATACTGCAAACTTTTTGCTAATTTCAGCACTATTTAAAACCTCAAAAGGTAACTTGGTTGTTTTTACATTTAAGTATAACATTTATCAAAGAAGATTTTTTTCCTGGCTGCTTTCAAGCTCTCTAAAGCTGAGGATTTGTTGCTCATGCCTTGCTGCACAAACTGCATTCCTTTGTCACATGCATTTTTTCTGCTGTTTATTTAATTCACTGCCCCTTTCTTACCTTACATACTCTACCCTCTACAGACTGAAAATCATCCACATGACCTTTCTTTAGATATAATACTACACATTGCTTCTTGATGATCTTTACAGTTGCTTTCTAACATTTAACGAACAAACCCTGTAAATGATATACCTTAAATGATACACCAGTGTTTGCTTTAGCCTCAGGCATTTGATGACAGCCATGAAAAAGAAAATAATGAGTCATCTCTACTGCAAGTGAGCGTACAGAGAGCTGCTGATCCTTCAGCAGCCAATTGTATTCATTACTTGGATTTCCCAGCAGGTAGGATAGACACTGGATCTGTTTGCACTTCGGCATCAGACATCCTTTTGGAACCCTGTGGAATAAGATACAGAAATTTATAATTTTTTTTTTGAATATTTCATAACAGTTAAGTGGGGAATTATGTTAGTGCTTTGCTAGTAGACATTTTCCATTCATTTCAGTTCCCTGCTTTTCTTAATTTGCTCTTTATTTAGTATATGTAAGTATATGAACACCATCTGTATCAAGACAATCCCAGAATGCTTCTGCCTGCCATTTTGCGTAAATGTGTTGGTTATTTTAATATAATTTTTATATAATTTTCCCAATTAGCATGAAAAGTGATTGTGCATAGAAAGTGGACTAAGGAACATACCAGAGACATGTTGCTGCTTACTTGTAGTACTGTACTTTTGGCATAATTCTCACCAAAATATCTCTGGTCTAAATGGTTCACTGAAACCATGCTAAGAGTCCTTCAAGCATGATTAATAGTGTATTATAGCCAGCCTCGGTCTGCACTAAGTTAAAGGAACATTAAATACTTTTATGCATGACAGGTATTTGACAATGTTAGAGTGATAAAGCTTTTCTACATTACAAATATAATTCTGGCTTTGGAATCAGTTCAAGACACTAATCTGGCTTAGATGAAACAAATGCATAGATCTAGCTCTACTAACCAAATTTTGGACCAGTAATTAATAGAAACTTGGCTTTAGTTTATGATGCCTTGACCCAATTTTACTGGCCTTGAACACAGCAGCAAAATGGATCCACAAACACTAAGAGGTCACTGTTAACAGTGTATATGGCTGCCAATCTTGTTTGTAGCCAGATGCCCAAATCACTACATGGTAAACAGAAAAATACAGTGACAATGCTAAAGGTGGCTATGTGCTTTCCCTACAATACGAACTGTGCAGAATCATATATGAATCGTCCTTTCACACAGTACACTTCATGGTGGGAACCTGACTCATCACTTCATGGGACTGACACACCATGGGACTGTTCTCTGTCAGATGGGGAGAGGGACAGATCTCAACTTCCTCATCCCTTTCAGGGAAGTAAGATCAGTGTTTTTTTTATATTGATTAGACTCCACCTCACTGATATCCTTTCAACTTTTCACCTTTGAAAAATCTAAGTATAAAAAAGAGCAGACAACAACCACAATGGACTGAAAATAGCCCCTGCCTTAACCTAACTGTAATACTGTGCTGGGGTGGGCCAGAAAAGAAAAACCACTCCATTGACTGCAGTGGGTTTTCTTCTGCTTACACTGATGTTGAGTTTTGAAGACACTCTAGAACANAAAAAAAAAAAAGAAAACACGTTCTAATGTCTATCAAACAATGCCAAATGAGCTCATCATTTCAAATGCATCCAGCAACCCTAAAAACTTGCACAACAGTTAGATTTCCTCCATTGCAAGATTAACTTGGAGTCTGTCAACTATAGCTATTCCTGTCCAATATGTGAGGACATTAAACCCTTTCTAGACTGATCTAGGAAATGAGATGATAACATTTGCCATCCTTCCTATAAATGATGCAGACTGGGTGGAGACTAGGGGAAGGGGAAGCTCATTTCAGATAATCCACATTTTGACTCATTTAGCATATACGCAGAAGTGTCTCGTTATTTGCCTGTACTACATTCTCCCTGCTGCACCCAGTTTCAAGGTGGTTGCTGATTAAAGCAGGAAGCTTTAAGGGAGACCAGCTGATGATTCTTGTTAAACTGGAATTTCCAAGCCTGATGTGAAATAAAGAACTTTGTTCCTGCCCTTTTAATAGACAAATTCCAGCTCTGCCCTCAGATTCAGAAGCACAGGTACCACTGGCTAACATCTTGCTCTCAATTACTCTGCATAACCCCCTTCAGTGCAGTGAAAGTTGCCTGCATTTGTGACAGCTAGACTGGAACGTATTTCAGGCAGAACACTTTAAAGTACACATGAAGGAATATCATGGTATTAGAATATTCTTTTTTTTCCCCCCAACTTGTGCTCAGAAATTTATGTCAGTATACCAGACACACTGATCAGAATAGGTCAGTTTCCACATGCTAAGCACTTCCAGCTTCTGACAGCTTCAGTATGAGTTATTCCAGCTCAGAAAACAATGCCGTTAATCTTCTGTGTCCCCCCCCCCTTTTTTTTTTTTAATTTCTAATCTAATCTTTCTATTTCTCACTAAATACATTTGCACTTTATATAGCTTAGAAAGTCATCTCTTTTCCCATAGGAACTGTACCTTACCATCTGTGCCAAAACCATGCAGCCAGGCCATAACATTGTTTGCTTGCATAAGTGGCTCCATTTGTATCAAAAGTTTCAGTATTTTTTAGCTCAACTGAGAGCAGATGCTCAAACTGAAGTATTCTCATCAGCTGCATTCCTGCACTATGACATCCTCTTACTCTGTGCCCTTTCCCAGAGGAATCAACAGATTGAGGAGAAAGTGTTGTTAAAATAGCTGCTATTGAAACAAACAGCTCACCAGAATTTAGAAGGAGCTCAGTGGGGATAGATTATGTGAGCAAGTAAGACCTACTGGATTCTTGTTAAATAGCTTCTGCTTCCATTTTATCAGCATAAAGCTGAATTTTTTTTCTGAGTTGTTACCAGATGCCTGAGCTGTTAACTTGAAAGGAAATTTCTGGCTTTGGTTTGTGTCTGATCTAATACTTCTAGATTAATGATTACACCTTCCTGGGACTTAGTTTGATTACCTAGGAGATATGTAGATTATTTTTTCAAAGCCTTGCAGAACTAGGTTTCTTAGGTGCAGGTAATCTTTGTGATACTGAAAAAAGGTAGTCAGTTCCTGGGAGATATTTTCTGTACACATACCTTTTTTTTTTTTTTTTTTTTTCTCAGTACAATCTTTTATTAATGGCAGAGGGAAGTTGTAGAAATACTGTTGTCCTCTATCTATAATTGCAACAGAAGACAAAGGGCTATACAGCCAAACTGTCCGGCACACTATTTGAGCAAGCAAAAATATCTCAAAGAACATTTCTATTTCCTCTACTTTTATTCTGCATTTTTTTTCCAGAATGGTTGTTTAACCTCTGCACAATCTTCTCTTTTGATCAAAAAGCTTTTTCTTCCCCTTTGAATCACAGATACCTTTCCTGCATCTCTGAATCTTTCATAAACTTGCACTAAAAGCATGTTTCCTCACTAGCTTACAGTTCCTAGTATCTCCCTTTCTGGAATAATTCTAAATTTGTAAGTACTGTTAAACTATACAGAAAAATTTTGGACACAGCTTGTATGACTGACAATATACAAGGTGCAATTGTTGACAGAAAAACCCTTCCTCACACATTCAGTGAGAATTATGACAAAGTAGAGCTCTCAGTACTTAATTTCAACAAATCACCAGACTAGGAAAACAAACAAACAAAAAAACAAAGCAAACAACAAATCTCAGTTATCTCCAGAAATAATAGAGGTAGTTAACATTTGCGCCATTTCTAGATAACCTATGCCAGATCTGTTACCATCATCTAAGTGGTTTAAGTGAGAGAACTCCTGATTTCACTGCTGGGAGCAGGGTGGAAGTTGCTGATATCCCCAGCAGACACTGCACCTACACACCATGCTTGTGAGTGTGGATCAGGTGTTACACACATGCACCAATGTTGTGTATCATGGAAATTTCATACAGAAGTTTGGAGGTAGAAGGAGGTGAGGAAAGAAAAGTGCATATGCACGTGAACATGCATGTGTTTGGTAACTTCAATCAGCTAGCATAATACACAGATGCATATAAAACTGTGTCCTGGCTTTTTCATGCTGTGCTAAGCAAAAAAGATTTCTCCTTTTGACTTCACTAGAACCAAGATAAATGAAGCCAACACAAGCTGGTGATTACTCCAGGTGAGCTCCAGGACTTCCTTTTTCCAATAAAACACACGGGAAAATTCCAGTGATTCGTGATGGACCAGGATTTTACCCCAGAACAGTGGGGTGAAATGCAGAAAGCAGAAATGGCTGAACTGTTGCTAATCAATGTTTCAAAAAGTCATTTTTCTTTTGTTCTTAATTCCCCTGATAATACATTATTAGTTTGGTAATGCAAATAGCCCTCTGTAGGATATATAGTAATTCTGTGAAATGCGTGCAAATTAAACACTTGTTATGATGTGGAAAAACATCTGCCTCAGAATGAGTCATATTGGCCTGCATGGCAGCTTGCCTTTATAACCCCATGTCCTAATAGGGCTAATTTTCAAATATGTGTTACCATTTCACTCTATATTGCTTGACATTTCTTCTTTCAGACCTGGAGGGTTGCCTGGCTGTCTTCTTCTTTCATGACAGCCTTAGAAGCAGAGTAGGGAAGAAGGAAAAAAAGCTATACATCTCTCAAGAGGAACCAGATTCACTAGGAATCATTGCAAGTAATGCAGTCAAATCAGTTTAGATTCTTTGCACCACTTAATTTTGTGATAAAGCTGAGGTTACAGACAAGGTTTGCAAAAGATGCTAAAAAATGAACCCATAATTCTGTATTCATTGCTGTTGTGGCAGTGTGAGGAAAGAGAAGCAAAATGCCTCCTTCCAATTGATTTATAAAAAGTAATGGAAATCTGTTCTCTTGCAGAGATGCTCAAGAGGCAGTCCAGGTCCATCTCTTGCAGAGATGCTCAAGAGGCAGTCCAGGTCTAACCTGGGCCCTGAATACAGTCAGGAGAAAAAATAATAATAATAATTAAAACACACAAACAAAAAATCTATTTAGTGCTCTGAGGAAGCACTTGTTGCATCAGTAATATCAAGCCTTACAGCAACTCAGATTTTTAGTGTCCTGAATTCTTTCACATCTACATTTCAGGTTTCAGTGAAGGTGGGCATATCAAGTTTAGGGTACGATTTGAAAAAATAATGCAAAAACAAAAAGTACCATATGTTTTTGTTTCTTTAACTAGTCCATAACTGATTGCTAATGCTAGGAGCTTATCTTGTGACATCTGTGCTTGTTCCCGTCTACTCCCTTGGGTAGACCCAAGATGTCTACCTTGATTTTCTCCTGGAGTTTGGTCCACTGCTCCTTGCAGAGATGTCCTAGCTGCTCTGGAGCAGCAGCTGAGCCGCCATCATGGGCAGCAGGTTACTCTGGCAAACTGACTTCACCCTCACTTTTCCTTAATATACACACTGTAATTTGTAGGTGGTTCAGCACCTGCTACAGGAGCAGTTGAGTCATCACCGTAGCCAAAGCATGAACCTATGAAACAGGGGTGTGGGAGCAATTATGGCTGTCCCATAGTAAATTGTACCTGCCTGTGAATCAGTGCCCTGAGGTCCGATTTTATTGCTTTTGACCAAAAATTTGATATTAGTCTTAGTCCTGCAAGCTGCTTATGAAATTCCAATCCTGACATTAGAGCACTGTGCACCAAAGCACAAATCTCACAGGGTTAACAAGCTTGCAGGTTGGGTGCTTAAATCAGCTGAGAAATAACTTAAAAAGGTAAGATCAAATTAACGTACAAGGCCCTTAAAAAACCCTCCAAGTGACTGCCTCTTCTCTGTCCTCTTGAAGGAGGAGGGTTCCTTTGAAGTATCTCCTCCGTTCTGGATGGAGTCGGTCTCGGCTTTTTGCTGCTCCCTGGAGTCTGGCTGCTCTCTGGCTTCCTGTTTGCTGCCTTTCTGCTTGCTCAGCTCCACTGTCGACTTCTTGTCTTTTGAGCTCTCTTTGCTCTTTTGGCCCCCAGGTTCACTTTCAGCTGTGGCAACTGGCCTCTCTGTGGAGTTTGATGTCTAAAGCAGTTTCAAACAATGGTTATTTTTAGTAGAAAATGTAAACATTTTGGAAGGCGATCCATAAATATATTTGAAAATGAAAGGCCACCTGGCAGGGAGAAATCCTGTTATCCAACAGGTTTTCATCTCCAGAGTTCGGGACTGACTCCTGCAGCCTTGATTCAGGGTGGTACTCACAGGGAGCTGACAGAGTTACTTACATGAGCAAAAACTGCAAGATCAAGCCATCACTGCACAGACTTATTTTACATACTTGTAATAAAAATAAAAATAAAGCACCTCAAGCTGCTTTAGGAGTCAGGGAACATGCATGCAAAGATGCAGAGTCACAGCAATATGCTCCCAAGTGTTACCCTCCCAGCTTTTGCATTCCAGGCTGTGCAAACATCCAAAAAGTGCTAGGGGAAGGTTTGGGGGAGAAAGGAAGTAAAAGACACCATAAAGCAAAAGATAAAAACATCTCTATAAAACTTCAACACCCCACCAAAAATTAAAAACCTAGGGCTAGGCTATGGAAGACCACATAGAAAATCCCACGTACAAGTGCAAAAGAAGAGATAGTAAATATTCCAAAGACAAACACAATGTCAGAGCACCTATTTATAGTAAAGGCAAAGATTCTGAAACTCAGAGAAGTATGGGATATGTTTGAAGTTGAAAGGAAAAAATGTAGATCTGGCAAACAACTGATAAGACAATGAAACTGTCACTATTTCCAGGGTAACAACTGACTAGATATGTTTTTCCTTATGCCAAAAATCACATTAACTTATTTATTAAAATAATAATTAAAATACTGTGATAATTGAACACACAAATTTACCATGTTGAAAAGCTGGAAATCTTACATCTGCACTTAGGGCACAGCTAAGAGCTAAATGATATGTAATTTTTCCAACTTTGCAGATTTTCCTGTTACTCTTGAAAGGTTTGGTGTTCTTCTAAAGGCTTAGAGTTATACACTTACATGGCAAGCTTAGCTTTCATTAAAAACAAATACATTTTTAGACATTTCAGAGAAAAACCTGAAAGCAGAAACTCTAGAGAAATAGAATGCAAATGCACCTCTCAGGTCTATTAAAAAAAAAAAAAAAACACCCTCAAGCCACTCTAATTTTGGGGAAACAATAATGAGAAGGGATAGCAATACTACTACTGTTTTCTTTCACTTGATTCACCTTTCTTCCCCACCTAATCGTAAAAAGAAAACCACCAAACACTTGAAAGTTATAGAACCTTTAGTGTTGCAAACATTTAATACATTCAGTCTTGACCACTTAGCTTAAGTCCTCAACAAAATATGTGCTTGTATTTTAACTATTTCCTTTTCCAAAGGGCAAACATGTTGGTATGTATTTGCTTACATCTGGATTTGCCTGCTTTTAGACAAAAGACAATCATGAAATCTTTACACTAGTTCTGCAGACACGTGAAGGCAGCACATGAAATCTGGAGATGCAGCCCTGTACACCATGGGCAGGCACCATCTGAGTGCTAATAGTTTATTAACACAAATTCAGGAACCTCAGAGTTGAGGAGAACAGTCTGGGGAGCTGCACGGACATTACATACTGTCTGCACCTTGTTCACCTCACTTGAGGAAAGAAGTCCTGCTTGGATGCACCTCCAAGCACCCAAGCGATGTAGGAGCTCTCCCAGCACAAGGAGGAACAGAGCTTCATAAGCCCAAATTTAATTCTGTCTTTCATTCTGACTCATTTTAACTATCAAACGGGAAGCACTCAGTTGCTGGCCCCATCAGTCAGCCCGACAAGATCCTTCTTACTCTTATTTGCCTTAGCTTGCTTTTGAAATGTGTCCCTTTGGTGCAATTGCAGATGTGCACATTCAGTTCAAAAACAACCACAGCACCCAAAATACAGCTATGAGACTGGATACATCAGAGTTCAAAGGTGTCATAACTTCTAGCCCTTATTAACATGCTGTGAAATCTGTGGGTTTATTCTGTGGGTGTAAAATTAGAGTCAAGTCTTCCTCACCACACATATTTGATTGTGTAGGTGCCTGACAGTTACAGTATTGCAGCCAAATGCAAACTGGATGCAATAGGACCGTTTCCATAAGCAGATTTGGCCTTTGATGTTAGTCAAACAAAACACCTAAAAAAATATTCATAATACATTTTCCAGGCAAAATAAAAAATAATAATAATAAAAAAAAATCAATCTGATAATCTCTTTGAGGTGTTTCATATTAACCTTGAAAGGCAGGAAATTGGCATATTTTATATTGATGGGAACAGCTCAGGAAATACAGAGTGCAACCTATGAATAATGAAACATGCTAATGTTTCTTATTCTAAAGGCTGATCTGCACCTGACAGATTGCTTTTACTCTCTCAGCTTTAACAGTGCCACTGAAAGGGAAAAAAATTTCGGCAGACTTTGGATGACTGTTGTAATGCATTTCTGCAACATACAGAATGGCAGTGATGAAAAGCAAAGAATCACAGCATTCTAGAAACACTATGGCAAAATTTAAGGAGATCATTACACAGAAAATCTAAAAAAAACCATCAACAGCAAATGAAGCCTTCCTTGAGCACAAAGCTGTTCTAATTTGTACAAGTACAAATAAGAGAAGCACCAGGACTAATAAGTCGGTTAAAAAAAAAAAAAAAAAGGAAGTAAACTCGCTGCTAATTCAAATAATAAACTACTAAAAAATAGAACTTGGACTCTAACTTTTAGCCATTTAACCAGATCATTTCAAAAAGCTGTTGTATGAAATAAAGAATAAATGTCACAAGACAAGATCTCCTATATTCTGGGATGTTTTTAAAGAAATAATTATGAAGTTTAATCTTGGTATCACAGAACACTGTGCAAAAAAAGAAAAGGGAGAAAATAATTTTTGCTAATAATTAAGAGACATAAAAAGGAAATTCTGAAGGGTCAGTTTTCAATACAACCTCAGCTTTGCTCTTGGGTTAAAGGACATTCTGTGTCTATACACAGAAACTGAATTTTATCTCTTGTCACTGGATGTAATTATGCTGGATATCTTAACCTGAGAGTTTGACTCTCAAAAAAAGTAATAATATTTCTAATGAAAATATGATTTTTCGAGGCATTTTTAAAGCCATAAAGAACATAAAGGACAGGTCATATCTGAACTTTTGGTTTAAATTTTATGAACATAGAATACAGGAAAAAGAAACAAAGAATAAGAAAAAAAATATTTTCATGGCCTTTGTTAAATTGCAGTGAACAGTTTCCATTCTCACTTTCACTTCTCTTCTATATGAGTTTCCACCTAAACGATCCTTTCCTCAGCAGACACATGTGCATCAAAGTATCGTTCTATCATTCTAAATCACTCTAGCTGTATTTAGTTTCACTGCCTAAATCAAGGTACATGCAGAAAATAAATAACAAATAGAAAAAATAAAATCTTCACTAATTATTTTAACAAAAGAAAAAAGCATGATTTTTTAATTTGACAGTAACCCTTTAAAATCCCGTTTAATGGTATAAACAGATAAAATAAAGAGAAGTAAAGAAATAAGAAAATAAGGAAATATATGAAAATGAGCATGGAGCACTTTTCTTTCAGTGATTTTTTTTACATTTCAAAAGCTAAGGCTGTATGGAAGTAGGTGACAGCAATCCATCACCAAAAGATGAAAAAAAAAAATCCAGGCACTTACTTGGTGACTGGGGCTTGGGCCATTTACCTCTTCTGAACGGGTTGTCCCTCCATCACCCTTGCCTGACTAAAATAACAAAGGATTATAGGAATTCTAACTAGGTTCTTGTCTGAAGCATTAATCAATATGAAAACACACAAATCAAGCAATGCAAGGTTTGATTTAAGGATACTCTTTACAATACTAAAACAAAAACAGACATTTCAGGATCTCTATCAGCATTTTTGAAATACATACAATTCAAAGGTAGATTTTTTTTGCTATATGACATGATCGTCTTTTGCAAGGTAATTTTCCCATTAAGCAGTGAGAAATTTCAATGAGGTCTCAGTGGACCAGAGATCATAGTCAGTAAACAAGACAATGCTATCAACCCTGTAACTGTAGTGTTGTAAGAAAGAGCTTTTACTTGCTTTTCAGAGACAATCCTATCTTATGAGATCTAGTGTGACTTCCTATTTAGCCATCACACTAAGTGCACATTCCATAAATAATTAAAACCCACTTAACTTTACAGATATATTTTTATATTTTATCACCAGCATCCATTTTCCCCAATTTTTGCTTTTCAGTTTATGCCTTCTCTCCATGTGCATCTAGGTAACAGCCCTCCTCGGTGCCCACTCTTCCCAGCCAGGAGAATCAAAGCAGACCCTGAGGCTATATAGCACAGGCAGGCCATTCAGAGCAAACCTTGATTCTGAAATACATTGTTAAGGTATGATCCCTTGTTTCTATCTAGATTTAAAAATAAGAAAAACCTGTTTGACAAAACTAGCTCAATGAGTGAATATTACAACAGTTGTGACAATTATATTAACGTTTAGTTACAATTAGTAATATAAAAGGAATGGTTTATACATGTTTAATTAAAAAACATGTTAGAGGGTTCAACGTAGTACTCTCTTGAGTACCATATTAACCAAACATCTTAGCAGTAAAGAATAAACACCAGAATTTCAAAGTGCCCAAATTTAAATGTCATTTTTCATTGCATAAGTTCAATGAAAACAATGAAAGGATGTGACTTTTGTTCTAAAGATAGATCAGGGGGATTTGTGGTTTTCTGCAGCTTGTAGCTGTTATTTGAAGCACAATATTATCTGCTTGATCCTATGTATGGTGTTATTGCTAGGACTTATTTCAGTCTCTGATTTTCTTATAAAGCCACAGAAAAATCAGTATGTAGCAGCAGCATGATAGAAAACTGAATCACGCCATGACAATTAATTACTTGTCACAAATTGTGGGGAAAATAGTCTTTCTGGAACATGCCTCTGCTCAGTCTCTTGCATGTTTACGCTCGTGACTCTTTATCTGTGTAAGAGGTTGTACAAACGGAGGAAAGGAAGCACAGTGTGGTCTTAACACTGCAGGATAGAAACTCAGTCCAGAGTGCATGAAAATGTATTGTGATAAGATCTTGTTTGCATTTCTATTTCAGCGAGTCTTTAAATGCCTTCAGAAAAATTTACTACATTAAGAAAGTTTATGCTATAACAACAACCTCTTTTCTACTTATTTTTAATAAGAATAAAAAGTACTTTAGCCAGCCTTTAATAATCTCTCATTTTTCTCCAGAAAAGCATAAAATAAAGACATTGCAGTCTTTGACTAGACAAAGTTCCCTCTTGTCTTCAGTGAAACTTGAACCTAATGATCACAAGGATTTATCTCTAGAGCACTGCTGACTTGTTTTTCTTGCTTTGGTCATTTAGGATTGCTGCTGCTGAAAACTTCCTGAAAATATTTTCTGCTTTTAGTGGTAATAAAGGTAGATCAGCACATCTTTAGATGGGAGAGGGCAGTGTGTACTCATTGTGACAGGCAATAGACTTGCTACATTTTTTGTGAATATGAGAAAATTAAGGCGGGACAACCACTGCATAATTCCTGCCATTGCAAACCCAATTCAGAAATTTGTTAGAATGATTTACTCTGCCTAGGAGCATCTTCATTAGTCCAGAAATAGGTTGTTTTTCAAAGACCACACTCAATGCAATTTCTGACTGTCTGTACTGCCAGTCAACTTCCTGGCTGAGGACTATGGCTACAGCCTCAGTGTACAGTCAGTAATTCTGCTCATTTGGATTAAAGAAGGGCATTTTATACTTTTATCTCCACAAAATACCTCAAAATAGATATTTTGAAGGGATTTATCTTACCTAACTTTACATTTCTTTATATTCTAAGTAGAAAAACAGGAAATTTAAGGGCTCAAATTACCTGACATGGGCTAGATCCAAAGGAACTCTTGGACTGCTCACTCCTACTCATTGCCTTTAAAGGGAACATGGGGAACTAGATCAGGTATTGCCATTGCTATAAGACATCTGGAGGGAGTCAGGTGTATCCCCCCATAAATGATAAGATAGCTATTTGATTTTGATTAATGAGGCATGAGTGACTTTCTGGCAGCCCAGGATTTCACATCCATGTAGGTGTGGCCTATTTAGATAAAAGAACATCAGTATTTCTTCATCTCCTGTTGAATCACAAGGCTTTAAACTAATACTTTACATCTTTCTATAATTTCTCAATTGTTTTTGTCATATTCAGCATTTAGTTAACCCTCTCCTATTTTAACCACAGCAGTGACTTTTGTGAACTTTGCAATTGCAAATAAACCATTACAAATAAGAAGGGACATCTGTATTGAGCAAGTCAGCAAGCAAGCTTTGAGATACACACTGCATTTTTCAGAGTAAAATACTCCTAGTTCTAGCAACGGTTATCATGATATCAACAACTAACTATAGTGGTATGGATCTAAAGGGCTACTTGCCATGGACCTGTGCTCGTGCTCTTTGAGCAGAAGATGTCAAAACTGAGACACATGGACAATACCCTACTTGCTTATGTTCGTGTCCCAGTCTTGACTCCTAAGAATCAGCTACTTTTTCTTAGGCACCTGGGTGGTTAACCTGCATAATATAACTCTACATATTATCAGTATGAACAAAAATGACCTTGCTTTCTCAAATCATGCTAAAATACAGTGTAGCACAGAGTACCATGTTTTATGTACTGTATACTAAAGTCCCTTAACTTTTTAATTTTCTTGCTTGATATCAAAAGCAGCAAGGCACAAACATCTTCTGTCTTTGCAGAAATTTATAAAGAATCCTTGGGATCATCTTCAGACAGAAGAGAAACCCAGCAGACAATCAGAATAATGTAAAATTAAAAGTCAATCTCTTCCAGCAGCCAGATAAATAATTGATCTATTCCTAGAAAGGAGACTGAACAATAAAATATATCAGCAGCAGGAGCATGGGTTTTACTGCAGAAGTCCCACCACATTCCTTCCCATACCAAGCACCATTTGTTTCAGAGACCACAAGTTCTTGTGCTTGTTAAGATCCTATCTTTTATGATTTCATGGCTTGCTTCATCTACAACAAAGCAAGAGCAGAGCTCCAAGAGGATGCACCAGGTGAGTCAGTGACCTGTATCACACAGATGGCATAGCTTGTACAGACTCTGATGCCACCCCAAGGCATTTTTCACACCTCCTGGAGCCTCCTGCCCCAGTATTAGCAGTGGGAGATGGAACACAAGGTACATTTAGGCATTGGCTTAGGGTTTGTCCAAATTTGCAAGTGAAAGAGGTTGAATGGATAATAATATGAAGTTATTTTATCCATAGTGCTTCAGGTTAGAGCTGCTGAGGCATGAGTTCCTCATGCACTTGTAGAAAACCCAAGGGTTGTGTCTGATGCCAGGCCCCTTATGGTGCTGCTCCAGATGCATCGTCACACTGTGGCCAGAGGTGCAGCATAAACTCTCATATCTATGAGTTAGCTTAACTTGACTAGCTTCAGTATGAAGAGCAGGCTGACATTAGCGTGCGGACTGGGGAGGCTGCAATTAGCAACTCCCAAAAACGTGCAAACTAGTCTGCTCTGAGCTCCACGGTGCCAGAATTACACTGCTATCTGGACAAGAGCTAGCTATTCCAAAGCTGGCTTAGGAATTTCTCTACTTTATGGCAGTTACTGTAGACCTCAAGAGAAAACTACAGTGGAAACAGACAATTTCTGAGTGGAAATTACACCTTCCAGTGCAGTTTGCCAATATAACCATTCTAAGCAGGAAGGCCCTGTTAGACATCTCTCTACAGTACTCAGCTCTCATCTCCATAGCACTGGAGCTCTCTCGTATAGTTGTTTGTGAGGAAATCAGGACTTCCCCTGGGAGAAGGGGGGAAAAAAATAAAAGATTTGGGGTGTTGCTTTTACATCCTAGGGTTTGACTGGAGAATTTTAACCTTTGACAATGTAACTGTTCATAACTGTGCATGCACATACCATTGAGACAACCTGGGCTATTACATCATCTAACAAGAGATTAGACTTTTCACATTTTAATGTAAAGCTCAACATCACATACTTTTTAATATATGAGCTATTCTGATGCCCACATCACATAGCTGCCTGAAAATAAAACAGCATTGATTAAAAATAAAAATCTTTCATATACATTTGCAGGCCTTGCCAAAATAGATCAATTGCTATATAACAATCCTCAGGTCTGCAGCAATTTTAGTCAGAGATGTGTTAGTTCTGGACTTGGATTATTTCCCTCCTTGGCCACCCCTCCAGACTCTTTTGAGGAATACTGTCTGGCTGTCCTTTGTACACAGCTTTATCAGGGTAGCTCTTCAGAGCTTGACTACAAGACAGTACCAGCTACATTATCACCTCAGTGGTTTCCTTCTGCCCTCCAGTTTTCTTCTGGGACAGAGGATTAGATGCTACTCTGTGCCTTTCTTTCAAAGATGTTATAAAACATCTCTGAAGCAGCAGTTGCATCTTTGTATGTGCCAGTTTAGCTAACTTAGCATAAGCTGCAATGAAGGCTTTCACTAGTAAAAGCATGACTCCCTGAAGCAAGCACAGGATTTACAAGGGTGTGGGGATGTTCAGTGCCGCAGAGGCTAATTATAGGTGGCTTCCTCGAGGAGCAACGCCCCAAGTCTCACATCCAGTGGAAGCAGTCCGTGAAGCTGCAGGCATACGGTTCCCACGGAGGCAATCGAGACTGCTGGCTCAACCCCCCTGCACCTCAACAGGGAGGAAGGGGCCAGCCCGGAGCCGGAGGAGCCGGGGACCGCGGGGAGCTGCGGCAGCCCCCGGGCCGCTCCCGGCCGAGCCGCCAGAGGGAGCTGCAGAACGCGGAATGAGTGCTCCAGCAGCGCGGGCGCCGGGGAGGGCAGGAGCCGGTGCCGAGCCCGCGTAGCGCGGGGTCACACCCGTGCTCACGCTTCTGCAGGCGGGCACGCCTTCACTCCGGCACCTCTTACAGACGCTTTGAAAATAATTTCAAAAACTACCGCCCCCCAGAGCTGCACCATTCAAATTGAAATTCACGCTGCCCTGCTTACCAGTTTAAAAAACTTCCTCAGGTTTGCCTTGGGGGTTTTACTTTCTTCTCTTCTAGGTTTCATTTCTGCTGCTTCTGGGCTTTTCTCATCTTTTGCAGGAGCCACAGCTTCTAAAGATGTGTCTGCTTTTTCATTGCTTACAATCTCTGCTTCTTCCGATGTGTTCTGGAGGTTATTTTGAGCAAATATTAAGAATACAAGGAAAAAATTCAGATAAATCAAATTCACTGATTAAGAGATTACAATCAAAGTGCTTCAGCAGTACAGTAAGCTGGTACAAGAGGAACACACATTGTATGAAAGCATTCTCTTAGCTTCACTATATTTGTACAGGTTCTTTAGAAATTTTATTCATTCCAGTTCAAGGAAGTGTATAAGCCAGTGGGATTTTAAGCACTCATTAAATTGAAGAAATAGCTTTCCTTGAAAGGTGGCATACCAGTTCCTAAATACAATAAATTTATCTTTGGTTACAATTTAAAAAGAAAATTTAAATGAAATTACTTATAGTAGTATGTGCCATGAATAGGTGACACTTAGGTAAAACCAGTAAAAATGAGAAAAAGATCATGCCCAGGTGTTCACGCACAAAGGATTAAGTAATCCAAAAAGAAATACATCCAACAGTGTAGACAATTGTTAAAACTCTGTTGAGCACCCTTCTTTGGCAGTGAAATATAGAAGCTGAACATCACAGTCACAGCGTTCTCAGGCCAGTCACATTTGCAACGCTAGTTTTCTTTCCCAGTTGCAAAGACAAATGATTTCTTGAGGTATAAGGTACTCACGTAGCTCATTTATTATCTCACCTAATCCCATGGGTCACAGTCACCCTCTTCAATAGTCTTGACCCCCATTTGAGTTCAAGAAAGTCTGCTGGGTACTCAGCAATGTTGCCTTTATAGAAGGATTTTGAATCCCACTGAGCTTTTGTGTATTACTGGAAAGTTCCTTCTATTATAACCATACTTCAACAAGAGGCACGCAGTTTGTAAATTCCTTTGAAATATGGATCCCCATAAGATTTATTAATCTCCTGCATGGCTCATTCCACAGCCTTCTTAAGGCTATCCTGGGAGTCCTCAATGTATTTAAGGGGGCAACAAAAGCTGTGCAGTGCAGGATGCATGAACAGGAGGCTCATTGCTGCAGGAGGTGGAAGCACACCTGGACAGGAGGCTGAACATGTCCTTTCCTTAGCTGATTCTTCTGCCTTTTATATATGCTCTGGTAAATAGCACTCTCCTGTGCCCACAAGAACGACTAATTCCCATCCCACTAACTGTAAGAAAAGGAACCTTCCTTTCTGCCATAAAGAAGCTATTATTTTAATAACCAGGTAATTTGACATGAAGCCAGCACTTTGTCATGTTGCAGCCTATGCAGAAAGGTGCCAAACATTATAAGGGCAGTGTAAGTTACACTCAGCCTTCAATACCAAATCAAACAAAGGCAGTTACCCTCATTATCATCATGTTAAACACAAACTTCTGTTTAAGAGTGTAGTAGTTAGAGCTGACATGCATACTGATTACTATAGGAAAGAACTGCTGTAAATAAATCTCAGAATAATTTATATTTGACATCTTTTACATGTACTTACAGTAACTCACGTTTAATGCATACTCACAGTAATTTTGATGAAACTAATTTTATCCACATGGAGAACAAGTGAACAATTTAAAGGATAAGACCAAAGATTCACCGCAGCTTCAGATCTTACCTCTGTGGTCAAAAAATGGATGCCTCCTACAACAGCAGCTTAAAGTACTACTTGCCCTCAGATACTTTTCTGATCACCTTCAACTCAGTGATTCCCATGTAGTATCTCTGGTTTAATAGCCCCTGATAGATTTTTTCTACATAAATTTAGCTAAACACTTTGAGTTGATGTAGTCTCCTGATATCTAGCAGCACCCTGGGGTAAAAAAAAAAAAAATCTACAGCTTAAACATACATTATTTTGGAAGTACTTTGTCACCGAATAGTTCCATTTGATACTCTATTGATTTTACTTTGAGTAACAATGACCAATCTGTCTTGTTCACATTTAATGTTACAGTAGTCATTCTGCATGTTGCTGTCACCATCCTTTCTGCCAAGTTTTTTGAGCCAAAAAAAATCTTAATTTATGTATTTTTTCTAACAGAAGCCTTTCAATATATTTATGCACTTTTCACTCTTGGTATTATATTTTTATGACATTCTTTTTGACCTGGGGGGACCAGGACTGCACACCACTCACCACAGACTTCTAGAACAGCATGACAGATTCTGTTTTGTACTTTACTCCTTCTCTTTTGTAGATGAAATGACACCGGGGGAGGGAGGAACAGGAATGATACAGGAATAAATATTCCTTTTCTCCTATTACCTGAGATGACTGTAGTACAGCCCCCTTCCCCATGGAATTGTATATTTAATTTATATTTATGAACATTTCTGAGATAATCTATAATAATTTTAGTCTATACTTCTGCCTCATTCACATATACATATAATCAATTCACCATCTATTTGCTTGACGAAAATGATTCATTGCATGAGTTGGAACAGTGGCTCAATAAAGCAGCAACCTAGCTTCTAGGAGCTCATCATTCAAAGATTACAGTTTGGGATCATATTACTGCTATGCTGTTACAGCTGCAGCCCAAATGAGTTTTGTGTCTCAAGCTACATCTATGCAATGACATTATTGTCATTACTAACAAATGCATCCTGGGGGGAAATACCAAACTCTGAAAAGCACTGCCTATGTAAAAAAAATAATAATAGAGAGAGCTAAGTGATAGCCAACTACTCAGAGATGGATTTGTTTAAAGTAATCAGTATCTTTTTGTACATTTCTTGTACATTGCACTGTAGGCTTCAGGAAGGTTTAAATCCTGCTCTAGAATACCTAATTGTGTTTTTTTTTTTTTTTTTTTTTGAAACAGATAAACCATTTATATATGGAGTTACTTTAATTTTTTTTTACTCTGAGGGAAAGTTTTTGCAGAAGTTACAGGTTATCTTGTTTAAGATCTTAGGCTTGCTATTAAAAATGACATTTTATGATAATTTTCTTGTAATTATCTCCAGGAATCATTCTTGTATACTCATTTCTCTCTCTCCAGGATGGAATGCTGAATATCCAGTCCAATATGCTGAATATTTTCTTTTATGATTTTGTGATCTCAGATCTCTGGAGGTATAGTACCTCCTGCTCAAAAACAAGTTACATCACATTCCCGAGGAACTGGTCAAGTTGAGCTTTCAGTATTTCCAAGGCTGGAAGTTCCATAACTTCTGTGCAATCAAAACAGGATATTCATATATTCTGGAACAAAAGGAAGCTTTGGAAGCATCACAAAACCCTCTCAAATATGATTGACCAGGATGGCAGATCCTTGGAGACTAATGACCATGGTATATTACTTCATAGATGTAGAGAATGTTTGTGCATATTCTTTCAGCAGAGGAGAAAACCTCTTCCTGCTAAGAAGGTTTTCTGACACTTTTAAGATTAAAAATTCTAATTTTTGTTCCTGTTTCCCCTAAGAAGCTAGAAGAAAAATTTGCATTTGTGCATTCAAGAGAATCACAAAGGTGATTCTGGCAGGAATTGAAAGTGTTAGGAAGAGCCTGACAAAGATAAATAGTCAAACTTTGAATGATGTTGCATCAACCTAAACTGTTCTCTACAGCAATGGCTAAATTTCCTCTTTGCTTCACTTGGGACAAAACCAAATTGTATCAAGTTGTGACTAGTTTTAGGAGGAAGCTGCAATTTGTATATAATAATTTGCAAACAGCCAATTTCTATCAGCTTCATGCATCTTTGATGCATAAGTGTTCTCATGAACATGTTATCTGCTTGTAAATATAAGTCACAGTGAGGTTGCTGGATTCACTGGTCCAAATTCTGTCTCCAGTTTCCTTAGCCACAAACTGTAATAAATTCAACCTGAGACAGCAACTATTGTTATGCTAGGTTATTTTTTTAAAGGCACTCTTTGCCAAGCTTAGAATACATTTCATGATGGATTTGTTTTAAGATGAGCTCCATTCTCTGCTCTTCCTGTTACAGAGCTACCATTGTTTTTTTTTTCCCCCAAAATATTTTAATCCATCTTCACTAGATGTGTTTTATAAGAGTAAGCTCTTTCTTTCACTATGTTTGTAAAGCATTCTACCATCTCTTAAATAATGGTGTCCATAATTTTCTTCTAGTAAGCTTACCTAAGCAGTTACAGTGAGAAGTATTTGTCCACCCTTTAAGTCCTCTTTCTGGTTCTTACAAACCCTCCTATTGTTTTGGGTAACTATTACTACACCACTTTCTTGACCTTAGTAATTGTTGCCTTATGATAATGTAACTTATTTTGTGATCTGGATAACTTTGATGAGAGTTTTCCTTTCGCTTGCTGCATCTTTCCTCAAATTGAGGTAAACACTATACCCTGCTTTGATCTTGTGCTGGAGTCCACTGCATTAGAATCGAGGTACATCTCTTCTGTCTTATCTCGGTCATACTATCTCTATGAAACAGCTTTCCTTTTATCTTAATATATGTGAGAGATGACCTTTTGCTCAAGAAATTTCCCCATGAAAGAGCAGTCATGCTTGAGGTCTGTTCCTGCCTCTTGCAGACTCACAGGCAGGAAGCAGAGAGGGTTAGCAAGACTTTAACCACCTTCCTGCCCTTCTTCACCAACACAAAGATAGCAGAGGTTGCTGCAGTGGAGACATCTCAGCTTTACCCATCAATGCACCCTTAGAGCCCCATCCCGAGCCTCTTCTCACTTGTGGCTGGTGCCTGAAGGTGCCACCCAACACATCAGGAGCTACCACAGTTCAGACTAGTTAATATTAACCACTGCCAGCTGATGGTGAAAATCACACTGGTCTGTAAACAAGCCAGGAGCATGCTGCTGACTCAAGTCCTGTTGCTTCTACTCACTGGGTTGAAGAGGTTAAGGCTTCTCCCAGCTGTAAGGACGGCAGCTATGCCAGCAGTTGTCATGGTTAAAAACAGGTTGTGAATTGCCCCTCAAAAGCCCATTGCTTGTCTTGCTCACCTTCTGAACCAGGGGGGAATTCTCTTTAAAATGTTTCTGCATCCATTTATCCTGCAAAAAAATGGCCAGAATCTCCTTCCCTCCTGCCTGCCAGGTGGTATATTGCAGGATGGGAGCAGGTAAACTATGTCAGGAACTTGATAAGTCCTGGGTAGTTTTAACATTTATCTTGCATACTCCACCCATATATTTATCTTTTCTTTCATATGACAGAGTATGGTTGCAGGTTCAGGAAAAAAAAAAAGTGTTATTCTGCTTCACTTAACAGCTAGTTTGCTATTTGTGTTATCAGTACATAAATACCCTTCAGTAAAAAGAGCACTTTTTCTGTCTTTGTATGACAACAGAATTGCAAGCTTTTTTTTTTTTAATATATCTGCTTTTAAAGATAACTCGCAGAGCAGTCTTAATACTGAGTCCCTTTCCTCCATCATTTACTTGCATACTTTGATCAGATATAAATGAAGTGTCATGTTTCTCTGCTCTGATCAGATATCTACAAGGTTGAAAGGTTGAAACCAAGTTTCCAACACAGATGTGAAATTATATCTGTATTTTTTCTCTTAATATTCCTCAGCATTTGCTAAAAAGTGTTTATATGACAAACATTTGAAAAACACTTATGAAAATTCTCTTGTGGACTGATCAGGAAGTGGAGCAAATACAGTTGAAGTGGTTTCTATCTGCAAAGTTAAAATTCTTTTTCAACATACTTATTCATATCTAGTTAGAGCTGCAGCATTAACTGCAACATGTTGACAAGCACTTCATTAGGTATACTTTGAAGTGAAAGCTCATCAGAAGATAGATATGAGAGACTGCCTGGAAGGAGAGAAGTTGGTTCTGAATTCAGCATCTATTGAGTGCTGTAGTAGCTATTTGCTAGTTCAAAAGAACTACATGACTGAATTATACACCTATTTGGAGCAGTTAGCTTCAATACTCTGCCCAAACAAAAGAGCAGTACATTAAAGATACCAGAAAAAAAAAAAATCACTGCAGGAGAAAAAGGACAGAATCCTCAAAGCAAACTGAATTTGAGGTTAACCTATGCTCTAAGGACTTTTATACATCTATGCTCATTTTTTTTTCTTTTTGCCTCAAACTGACTGGGTCACCCAGGTCTCTCAAAGAAAATATAGTATTATTCTCTGTCAAGAAAATCCAGGAAAGTAACATCAGCCTTTTATAGGTAAGGATTCAATGCTCAAGCATTTTTTTTTTTAAACCCTAAGGACCAAATTCAATTCTCTACTGCAGAAATTTACTTTAGAAAAATTGCAAGAACATTTAGTCTCAGTTTCCAAAAACAAGAAGTTCATACCAAGCATAAATAAGCTCATTCTATGAAGTTCAATGTCAGATTTCATCTTCTAATATACTTCAGTGTATTTGATACAATGATATAAGCAACCCTTAGTATTTTTAGTAGCAACCAAAACCAGCACTGGGTTGTAGTGATTTCTCCACAATGCTTTCCATTCACTGAAGTAAACAGCTGTATTTTAATGATGATGTAGGTAAAATTAAACCCAGCATTATGTACAGAAAAGTGAAAGATGGAATTTTAGTAAGTCTGTACCCCTGAGGTGCTTCAGATCCCAGAACTTCAATGAAAATTGCTGTAAAGATATCTAGACCTAGTTTAACTTAGCTATAATATGAAATATGAACTTCAGACAGGATTGCTCAGTTTTACATTGAAACCTCGTACAAATGTTTGCCAGAATGACTCTTTCTTGTTGTCCTGCTGTTCAACACACAACCTGCTTCCCATCTCTATTTCAAAGAAGCCAGACTATTCTGATGCTTTCTGTAGCAATAGTAACTACATAAAAAGTGTCTTCCTCTTTTACAGGTTTCCTGTCATTCTAGATACCTGATTCACACAGTTCACAGGAACTGAAGTCCCAAATAAACATTTCAAGCTGAGATGATTTTCAAGATTGTTTACTCTGTAAATATCTAAACAACTTTTTTTTTTTTTTTTTTTTTTTTTTATAAAAAAAAAAAANTTTTTAATGCAAGTAACATATCCAAGCCACTACAGTATCTCTGCTCAGTAGGGAAAATACAGCTAAAGAAGCTGCAGAGCTGGCCACTCAGTCAGCATCTGTGTATTTGTAAGCATTTCATTTCTGGGTTTTGAACTTAAACAGAAGTCCAGGAAAGCAGTTACTCAACACACAATGTTTCGGCAAAGTTTAACAAAACTGTTCTCTTAAATGTAATGAGGAAAAAAGCATCCTTCAGCTTATAAACCACTAAAGATCATGGAAACAGGAACCATGTTTTCAAAGTCAGTCTTTATTTTAGTTAAAGTTGTTGTTTAACCCAAGGAAAAGCATCTAAATAATTGACCTCAATCTCCAAACTGAAAGACCAATCCACTCGTGTGATTTTTTTTTTTCCTATTTAATAAGAATAGACCCATGAGATTCTAGGTTTTCTGATATCAGAAATAAAATATTTCTCAAAAAGTGAACTATATTTCTACATCTATATCTCTATTAATGACATAGCTTGGTAAATAAAATAATCTCTACGGGATTTTTAACAAGTGTGTTGAATTGACAGACTAGGATTTCTTCAATTAGTATTTTTTCAAAAAATACTACAAACAGGTTTTAAAGACTATGGTTTTACTAGATTTTTCCAGAGGATTCTAATTGCCTTTATTAATCATGTATACACGACTGTCCAAAGCTCATATAAGCATTTGCAGCTGTATAGAGTATTTATGTCCCTATGCACTTAGCATGCAGGATCTGCTCAGCTTTGCAGATGTGACTGCTTTACTGTTAGTATATACTTGTCAGTGACTCTAGACACTGTGTGAAGATGGAGCTGTGGGATGGACCAGCTTTGAAATTCAGACATACCTTTTTCCAAAAGAGTTTGCTCAGTGGCATAGGAGTGGATGATGCTTTCTCCTTCATCACCTCTTTGGGGGCTTCAGTGGCTGCTGCCTGCTGCTGGGCTGCAGGCTCAGGGGCTTTTGTACTTTGCTTAGCTGTCTGCAGCTCTTGAGAGGAAGAGACATTTTTGTCTGATTTTACTGAGCTAATAGGCTGCTGTTCGGTGCTCTAGAAATAAACAAACACACAGGCTATTGGAAACATGTGAATGACAAGATAATCACAGCATGTTCAGACATCACCTGATAAGCAGTAAGTGTACAACAGGCTGCCACTGCACCAGACACGCAAAGTGGTAAGGTGCAGTTTATGAGCTGCTTTGCCCTGTCTTGAAGTAGTGTCTTGAACAGAAGCAGCAAATTACATAGCAACCTGCCCTTCATAATAGAGATGATTAATTGATAAAGAAATTAAAGCACTGTCTTTGAAACTGAAAATGACAGTAAGAATAATTATCTTTGACTGCGTTATTCATACAGAACTTGAATCATCCTACTCACTTTGGTATTAGTTGTCTGTTGGGTCTCCTTCACAGCCTGAAGGGAAACAAAACAAAGACAAGTCTGTCTGACAATGGCAGCACTCAGTTACACAGTTCAGGAATTGTCTCACTTTTTTAAAAAATTATTTTTAGTGAATGTTTGTGGAAGTTCTGGCTCCTGCAACCATGGAAACTGATCCCTGACAGAGGCGAGGCTGCCCGAAGGGACTGCCAGCCCGTCCTACCTGCAGCAACACTGCAGCCTTGCACTGAATCACTGCATGCTCATTCTGCTGTGCTTGCAGTCCTCAGCTTGTTCTTTAAAAATAAACATACATTTATGTATGCATTTCCAATCTCTTCGGGTAAGGCATGACACAGGGTTTTAAGACATTAGCAGAGATTTTTTCTGAGTCACAACTTTCAGAGTGCACATACAAGCCGGAGCCAGGTCTTTTCCACCAAGGGAATTGCATGCCTGTCATGGACGTTCTAATGTCAGCCTTCAAAGCAGTAGGTTTTACTTTCTGGGCTACAAAACACAGACAGATGACTGCCTGGAAATGAAAAGCACAGAACAGCAGTATCTTTAACTTAGAAGCAAGAGTTGCAGCTCCGCAAAGGAAATCTCTGCAGGTGCTGTAGGGTTGTTTAGTCCATCCACTTATACTTTTCTGAATTAAGTGGGATTTACTTTTTCTGCAAACATTAATTCATGCTCATGGGTCTCTTTCATCAAAAAGCATAAAGCCAGGAAGAATACAGCTCGTTAAAGTCATTTCTGGCCAGTTACGAGTATCTATTGACCCTAACATCCAGCTTAGTTTATATGGAAGTATCTGTGCAGTAAAAAGAAAAGTTTTGTATGAAGGAGGAGCAGCAAGCCACAAATTCAGGTAAATGTCAGCCCAGCACCCTGTGTTTTGGCAGCCTGCTACACTCTTTGCAGACTTAAAAGAATAGGTGAGAGTTATTTTGCAGGAGCCAAGAACTTCTTTTTGTGGTTAGCTCTAATGAACAGGATCCAGAGCAACTGGTAAAAAGTCATGTAAATGCCACGAGCTGGCTTCAGTGCTAAAGCTGAAAATAAGTGATTAACTCTCTTCTTCCCAGTCAAAATTTCATAAGTCAGTACAGTTATACAAAACTGGCATGCAATGCAAGGGAAAATATACATGGATGAGAATAAAAGTATGGACACGAACCCAGCTATGAAATCCCATAAAAACTCAGAATTTGAATGGCCAAATCCTATTGCACCAGCTTTGTTATGAATTTATATTAGGATGCACATTTTGTTTACAAACAACATTAACAAGTTGCTTTAAAGTTAGTATGTATGTAAACACAGGACACTGAGAAACAATGCTTCTGTTAACCCAGTAGTCAGTTTTCTTAACTAAGACAGGTAAGTGCAGTTTGGAAGACTTGCAGAGACAGAACTTCCAGAGGAACCAATGAAGTGCCTAGAAATAAACACGATGACTATATATACTTAAATAAAATGATGATTTCAAACAAACCAACACATTACCTATTCATCTAGTTAACACTTAAGGTATTTCAAAGCTATAAGCAGAACTTGTTTTTAAACTAGAGGTGATAATTTCAGGGCTTGCCTGTCACATCAGTGCCTTGATTTGATTTTTCACTTTCAATCAGCCTTACAAGCAAACTTAGCACTTTTTTAATCCATCTTGTTTACTCTTAATATGTCACAAACTATATCCCAGTAGTTTCTGTATTTTGTATATAGAAAGAAAGCTGTGTAAATGAAATAGAGTGTTTTATAAGACAAGATTTATTAATGTAAAATATTAGTGTTGTTGCTTTTATTTAAGATAGCAGCTTTCATTCCAGACGCAAATATTAAAATAAATTCTATCAAAGCCTAAAGAAATAAAGTCATCTCTACCGACAACTCATCTCAAGATTGAGATATTTTAAAAGAGGGTTAAGCACCTTAAAAAATGCTAACTGGTTATGTTTTTACCTAGCAGAAAGCCCTAATTGATGAACAAATAATTCATATTTTAAATGTATTAAATACCAAAACATAATCAATGTAGTAGATACCATACGTCTTAACTGTTTAAGTAGTTGGCAAGAACTGTAGTCTTAATGCATTGGGAAGATTATTCCTTCAGTGATGAGCAGATGATAGTTTTAATCTCAAAAATGAGAAGGCAGTGGAAAGAACATTGTTGTTTTGAAAGCATTAAAGAATTCCATTTGCCTCGTGATCAAATATAACCCTCAATTATAAAGCCCCCTACTCACCAAAAATTCCTTGTGGGTGTTTTGAATGAGCATTAAATATTAATTACTTTCCTCCTCCAATGAAAGGGTCTCTGCTTCTGCATTCTTTGGGCTAAGCAGCTACAATTCTCTGCTTCCCTGCCACAGAACATCAGGGCATATTATCCTCTTCAGGGGAAAAAAACAGAAATGCCCATATATGGACCTTGAGACCAACACCGGTGAAGTGTTTTCAGCAATTTTTAAAATAAAATCTAAAACAACCACTTGCATGAAAAGGGTGCTTCACCAACATTTTTAAAGTGTCCTTGAAAACCAAGCTTTTTCCATCCAAAATAAACTTAAAATTAAAAATTAGTTATTGAATTTTGTGTTTCAAGTGAACGGTAACTGTGTTTGAGGAAAATTTTTATTCCTTCTGTGTCACCTGAGTTATGTCCCAGTTCATCAAATCACCAATTTTAACCACATGACTGTGCATATTAAGTCAATATGAAACTTAAAGCCTTAGAGTGGACAGAGCTCTTAAACCTGTCCTACAATTGAGGGAGATGCACATATCTGCACAATACATTGTTTGTCAGTATCTTTTATTTTTGTTTTAAGTGGCCAATGAAGCTTAGCAAGTGTTATAAGCATAACCTGGGCAGCACATAGCATGGCAGTTAGAGGAATTGTTTCAGAATCCTGAATTCACAGATGGTATAACAACAAGTGAAACACTGCACATTAAGATTGTTTCTATAATGCGTGGCACAGAAATGCTCACATTGTTGGTTTTCAGAGCACTGCACAGCTGGCCAGACTGAGTTCAGTTACCAATTAAATTTCATTCTGTGACAGGAACCATCTGTTACTGCTCAGGGTTCTGCTCTTCCTAGGGTTTTATACAGACCTTATGCCTAAAGAGTTTGCTAAATGTACTGTGTCCTAGCTTGGGACTCTCTGCCTTCTTTTTCTTGGCTCCTTTCATCTGGGATTCTGCCGCTGTCTTCGGAGCAGGTTGCCCACCATGGCCTTTTTCTGCTTTTGATCCCTTTTGTACAACATCATTTGAAGTTCAGTACTTGTTACAGAACTTGTATAGTTTCACAAAAAATATTCAAACACTCATACTTTGTATTCAAAACAAACATTTCCTTTTTGCTCTAGACAATTCCCC
>VXAA01001013.1:210178-276410 GCA_013399115.1 Anseranas semipalmata | reverse complement strand
CCCCCCAAGTAATTGCTCAGTGCAGCTAGACTTTCACAAGTAGTGAATGAAATATAAAAGCTATGGTAATCCACTTGATTCAAAATCAAATCAATTTGCCCAAATATTCATTAAATTTAGACTTGTATTATTTTAAATTCATAAGTAACCAATTAAATTTGGGGTTATTTATAAATTTAAAATAGGCAGATGTATACATCTTTGAAAATATTCAGCTTTTTTACAGTTTTATAGGGACTTTAAAATGTTTTGCATAATGCACTATTTATGAAGAGAGTGGTATGAATATTCATGATATGCTACATAAAATATTACAAGTTTGCACTAATACTCATAAAACAAGCTAGAAATAAAAGTATCAAAAACATTAATGATATACTGATATTAAAAGTGTTAAAAAGGAAATAGTGCTTTCCGATTTATTTCTTTCCAAGTGTTTGCAAAAAGCACTTATTTTGGGAGACATTGCCCACTGAAATTAGAGACAGGTTCTCTAAAAATCTAGGCACCTTACTGAAAAGTCCGTTAAAAAGGGCTATAAGCCAAAAACTTTGATATTGATTGCCTATATGGAAAAAAATTATACAAGGCTATTTTAAAATAGTGGTAGCTGACAACTTGCAGCTCAATGCAGATTAAATTACCCTGCATTGAGTAGAGGCAGGTCTTTTCAATTATATGACTTTTCTACAAGTCTTGGAAAAAAAGTAACATTTTAGAAAATGTTCTTTTTAACTTTTCACAACATTAGAAAAAATAGTTTTAAAAAAATGCAAGAACCTCCTCAAAATGTCACTGTTCAAGGTTGTCTTTTCTCTCCCTGAATCTTCAACACAACCCTCTGCAGGGTTGTGTATTAGTGCAGAAAAAGGATTAAATTTTACTGTTATGAATGATGGTTTTTTTTCTCCTCTCCTTCCCCATCATTTTCATACTTTTCAATAATAAAAATGGAGGACAACAAAATCAAATGTATCTGAGATTGTTTAACTGAGCTTCAACATACAAACAAGTTAACACAGGAGCCTGCGCTATAGCAACAGCCCTGTATATATGCCCAAAATATATGACTAACCACAAAACAGGGTAGCATTCTTCCCTCTTCAGTGTTTCAGTGTCAAGTTTTAAAGAAGTAAGATGCATTTGTGATTACTTAAGTACAAAGGAGGATACTATATTCTTTTAGTTACTTGCTAGTATCCTGGACTTCATTCTGATCTCCCATAACTTTTTCCTCTATTTAGTTCCCAGTTTAATAATCACACCAATCTATAATTAAAAATCATTTTCATCATATTTCATTTAAAAATGACCAAGTGTTCACCCTCCAGAGAGCTTCCAAGCAAGTTGACAACAATTCTGGGAACTACCGGAATAACCAGTGACCCAAACTCCAAAGAAACAAATCAGTTTATAGTATCTATAATGCAAAACATCAAGCACTGTGGTTGACCAGGAGGAATGGGATAGGAGGAAAGGTCCAAAATACACAATGTAACACTTCTGAGCATGTTAAGCTGAGATCTTGATTTCAAGACTGTAAGCAGCATGTAATTTCACTGAATGAAACGAAGTGCTATGTACTATGAAGAGGCTGTGGCCAGTTGCATTAAAATTGCCTGTATTTCCCTGCTGTAGTGTAGCATTCCCATATGTGCAGTGTCATAACTCTCAGAAGCTGTTACAGGAAGGCTTAAATAGGTGGTCTGGAGCAGATCTGATCCAAATAAATGCCATGTTGGTTAGTATAAACTTGTAAAGGATCAATTAATCTCAGGAAGTATGACTCAGCTCAGTATTATTTATTATGTAGGCTAAATTCTTGTGTTTACATGGATGAAGTGACAATCGTTAAGGGTGTGCCCACACTGCTGAAAGCATACATGTCTTTAACCAGCCAATTAAAGCCAGAGGCACCACTGACAACAGCATATTCCTACACAGAAAACCGATATTCAACATCAAGTTGAACTTGGTGATACCGCACACCTGCATTTCGCCACGAGGGAGTGTGCTGCCATGATTTCTGTGCTGTTTCTCAGAATTACAAGAAAACTTGTCTGTCCTCTTAGCCATAGGAGAACGTTGTGAGGCACCAGGAACATACCAGTCCTTGGGTGATAAAACCCAGATCCTCCCTGCAAAGTGGGTACATAAGCAGCCAAAACAAAAAAGTGTGACCAGGGCTCAAATATATAGTGGTCCCTGTGCCAAACTACGCAAAAGCCCTCCTGCACTCAGGAAAGGCTCAGCCTGAACGAGGCAGAAAGCCACACTTGAAAACGCATCTGCTGAAGACAAAAGTGACCATTATTTCATTATACGTATCAGCTATAAAATTTGCAAGTTTTCTATGACAGTTGATATGTTAACCATTAATGTATTTTTCTTGAATATAGTGAAAATATTCTTCATGTCAGGAAAACACTAGTGAAGATAAAGAAATTCTTTGTAAAAAGCAACTCACATTAACCTCTATAAAAAGTTTGCATATCCTGCTAGTCATCTGGATTTGTTTACCCTCACAGGTGTGATAGCAAACCAAGCCCAAACAGCATATTTGTTTCCAAATTACAGTACGCCTGCACCAGTTACCTAGCGTAGAAGTACATGATAAATTATGCAAACTGTACTGAACAGCTGGATTTTTCAGGTGTTGAAAGAGCTACAAGTCTCACTGAAACAGTGCGATTTGATAACTACATTTTCTGGATATCTTAAACATCAACCCTGATTAACAGCTTCCACAACTGAGCTAAAAATCAAGGAATGTACTCAAAGTTCTGTAAAAAAAATATTCACCATTTTAGTACCACACTATGTAAAGATTGAACAGGACAAAGGATAAAAATGGGATAGAAAACAGATGTGATACAAACAGTGATTTTTGTTACCTAAAGATGCGTGGAAAGAATTTCATTTTTAGGGATTTATTCTTTGTGTTATTTAGATTTTTATCACAAGCATTGCAAGAAAAACATTTTAGTTCTAGTCATAACAACATGTAAGCACATTTAATCTGGCAGATCCCAGTTGTTGAGACAGCAATACGCCTGTAGGCCACTGAAACATTGAAAGAGGAGAAGGCAGCTTAATACAGATCATCTCACACACTCCTGGTTCTGTAGAAGCTATTACAAGCTTTGGCACTAACTTAATGGGAAAGAAGGGGGAAGGAGAAGACTTTAAACACCTACATTTTTCCATTTTAAAAGAGTATGTTTTCAGCTTCAATTTTTTTTTTTTTTTACAGCCCCTGTCCACCCCCCAGCCCACCAAGTTTTTACAAGCTTAGTAAATACATTGACTCAATTTGAGATTTTCAATATCTAATAACAAATAAAAGCTATAATTATAAAGTCTTTTTGAACACACATAAAGGACCCTCACTGCTCATGGATGCTAAAAACAAGTCTCCTCCCGCCACAGGAATCCAAGAATAAGTGGTTTGTTAAAAGGAACACAAGAGGCCACATCTGCCCATTACACAGAGAAGCGCTTGGGTTGGATTGTGCATGTTTAACCAATATGGAGTTCAGCTCCCAGTGGGTACATCAACCACAGTCGCAGTCAGCTTGATGCATTACATTAGAACAGCTTGTGTGTTCAATTCACCACGCTTTAAAGTCTGAGTTCGGGAAGCAAACCGGTCATCTCTGCACCTGAATGGAAGAATCCTGAACTGCTGTGGGAAGGACAGGTCTCCTTCTGCAAGTCCCAGTCCTGCCCAGAGCAGCTCCCTCCGCTTCCTGAGGTCTCTGCTGCTAGGAACAGCCCACTAGCTCTGACTGTATCATGGTCCATGCAGTGGTGCTTCAGCCAGAAAAGTCCCAGAGAAGTGTTGGGATTTCCCTTCTGCTTCCTACCACTCTTCACTGATCTCAAAGCGCAGTTGATCCTTCCCCATCTTCCCACACCCTGAGATGGGGAGCCAGGGGTAGATGTGGCTGCCCCTGCCCAGCTAGCCATGGAGCTGCTGGGGGTAGGGGGCCTCATGTGTCCTTCCTGCAGCGTTACAGTTGTGCAAAGAGGTAATGGAGGTGTGTATGCATTACAGGATGTGAAGAGCCATACACTTTGCCCAGCTCTATGAGAAAATGGAGTTTCTGTGGATGCAGGAGGATTTCACTGTAAGGACCCATACTTTTAGATCGGGGCAAGTCAGTAACAACCAAAAACATTACCAGGTCATGAACCTTACCAAAAAGGCTACAGATCTGATCTTGACTGCAACAGATGATATGAGGAATCACACTGTTCATACTCATCTTCCTTTCAAATTTATTCAGAGGGAAAAATATTTTAAATTATGACTGCAAATGACAGTATCAGTTGGGGAAGAGAATACAATGAAGAAGAAATACCTGTGTTAAAAACCATACGGTGACCAGTGATAGAACAAGGAATCTGCCTACCTTGTCTTCAGGTTCACTTTTGGTTTCAGCTTTGCTTGGGGAGACCTTAAATATATTCAAGAAAAAAAAAGTCATACCCAACTCAATCTTTCAAAACATTTGAAAGTTCATCTGTTTGAAAATAGCAGTTTTTTTTTTCCTAGCACAAAGTTTAAAGTACAAACGTTTTTTTTCCCCACATATGGGAAAGTTTCTAAAACATCTATTTACTTAAAGTGACTTAGAGGCAGCGGCAAAGATGAAAAATATCTGAAGCAGAAATGTTATTGAAGCTTATACACAAAAAAATCCATAGAAATGAACTTTCAGAGATTTTACAGATCAAAGTTTCACCATGCAGAAAGTATTTAAGACAGCTAAATACCTACAGGTCTTCAAGTATCTGTGCAGCAGAGGAAATTCTCAGAGTAGGTCAACATCATTTGATCACAACTGCACTGTACCTACACCTATCTATAATCTCGTACCATTCCCTAAAGCATCTATTTAGCTTCGTTATTCTCAGCGCCCATGACAGTGTGCATATTATATTTAGCTAAGCATGTCCACATGGGATTTTTACAAGCACTCAGTTTGAACCATAAGATGTAGAGGAAAGGCAATGGCTTACCAGTGTTTTAAGGAAACTCATGACGGAGTGGTTGTCCACTGCAGCAGCTGGTTGGGGGCTGTCTTGTTTTGCCTCTGCCTTTTCAGGATGCTCAGCAGTGAGACCGTTGACACCTGCTGAGTCCTGCTGTAGGTCTCTTCGGTTGCAGTCATCTATCTCCTAAAAAAAAAAAAAAACAGGGCAGTTGCCTCAGTCCCAGCTTGCTTAATTTCCAGTGGAATGCAAAAGTAACATTTGTGACTCGCATTATGTTGCTCAGAGTCACAACCCTAATTCCAACCATATTTCTCCAGCCTACGTATTCAGAACAATTGAGCATTTATACATCTTTCCCCTCTTTTCTAATATATTCAGCATTTGCTGTTGATTGGAGGAACATTGTTCTGAGCTACCAAGTGTAACAAACACAAGTAAAGTTGCACACAGCATCCCAAACAACACTGCTTTTCTCTTTTCAAGGCTGAACTTGTGAATAGGAACAAACACTGAGATTTTTAGCCTTTGATGGCTCAGTGTCTGATTGTACCACACAAAGATTGCTTCCGATACCCTATTATTCTGCAACTCCCAAAATAATTTATCTAGTAAATACAACTATGGTATAGATTAAAAAGAAAAATGCAACAATCCAAAATAATTCTTCTGAGACAGATAGAGCTGCCTCCTCTCTTCCTGGAATTACATTTACAAGAGCCCCAAAATAGTTTTCCAGTGCTCAAGCACTCACAAGTGTGCAATATTCTTTAAAAGTACTTGGTTTCTATTTAGATACCTAGACAAGGGTCTGTTTCATTTTATTTTAAAAACAANTAATAAAAAAAAAAAAAAAACAACTTTTAGACCACTTTTGGAGAGCTTGGCACCCTTTTACACTGAGTTTTTCCTGACATTCTGGACATTTTTGCCTTCAGCCTGTACAGGTAAAGCCAACACAAGCTTTTTGCAGTAGAGCAGCTTCAGACAAGTTCTCACATCCCATTCAACATTTCCCTTTGAAGTGCACTACTTCTAGTTATTAATATCCAAGTCTTATCAATAATATTCTTCCCTTTTGTTTATCTGTCTACAACAAATGCAGGGCTGGATCTGTCAGTTATTAGAGAATTAAATTGTCATGACCTTGACTTTGGTAGGAAAATTGAGACATTACAGAATGGACCATCATAGCAATACTGTATTTTTCCAGAACTTATCCGCAAATAGAGAGCAGTACGCATCTGCTCAATTAGGAAGCAGTGACTGGAGGAGCAGTTGTTAGGACACTAGATGCCCAGATGACTCAGGAAGAAAAATTAGGACAAGAAATAAAACAGATTAGCCTGTCCAGGTGTCACCTGTACAGAGCATCTTTGAAACACTGCCTCTCAAGGACTGCCTGTAGTTCTAAGTGATACCAAGGCTTTTTTTTCCTAAGCTGTCAAATAGACAAACTTGTTCAGTGCCATTTTGTCTAGGAAAATTTATATTAAGTTGTACTCAAGAACCTTTCTCTGTACCAAGGAATTTTAAAGCAATAGTTGTGTAGGATTTTTAAAAGGACCTACATTTTTATAGGTCACTGAAGGGAGGAGGAAAATAAATATGTACGAGTTAAAACTTCAGAGGGCTAATTTGGCATCAGGAAAGATGAGCATGGAGTGACCAGTCTCAATGCAGCTTTTAAGGAGTTAAACACATGGTTTGACTTGCAAGAACAGCATTCTGTTTAATTCTCCACCCACTATTTTCCAAATTTACCCATGAAGAAACACAGCACAGTAGTTCAGAAGGTTTCAACAGGCTATTTAGGAGTTGCTTGCAAGGTTCTAACACACCACTTTGTCCAGCTGCCAGTTACAGGCCTGAATCGTTCCAAGAACAATATGTCCCATGCAGAACACATGCAGCCACGCCAGCTCCAGCAGCCCTTCCTCCAGGGGTGTCATCTAAAGAGCTTTGGTTGTATGAAAAATGCTGGCTCTATTTCAGATATTAAAGGGGCAAAAAAAGCATGAGGCAAGCGACCAAAGAAGCAAGAAGCAGAATATACATTGCTAGAGAAAATTTCAGTAACACAATACTTGATGCCAAAGAAAAACAAATTTATTTCTTATTACACATGTAGAAGCCCAAGCTCTCCCTGCTAGGCTGCATTGTGTTTAGCAGGAAGGGCTCTTTTTGCTAGACACTGTAGCAATCAGCTATTATTAGCAGCAGATATTACCTGGAACAGTTGCAGAGGTGACAGTCACCACCGCTGGCAGCACTAGCAGTGCATCTCCCTGCTACTGCCACACTGCCCAGCAGGTGTGAAAGCTACTGCAGACCAAGCAGAGCTTGAGGCACGATGCCATCCAAAAATCCCCACACTGTGACTTGCAGAACAGAAATGGGCCGTGCAGTGACCCATGGCACGAGGAGCCCTTATGCCAGGATTCCCTAGCCAAGACTGCCGCTAGTTACCTAGATATAACTCAGTCAGATCTAGACTTTGATAGATACTGTGATCCATCTTGTAGTTTCATAGGAATGCTACTGTAGGAAGGAATACAGGCTCAGGCCTTCAGCATATAAATCAAGCAGAGATAGCGTAGAGTCCTACAATACCTCATTTTCAGAACCATAGTCAAATAACCACAGAAACCTCTGTAGCAGCTCACTGCGTAATATGCTGTGGAAAGTCCTGAAGGCAAATAATAATGAAAGAAAACTAGAAATAACAGAAGTCGACATTAGAAGTTAACAGATCCTGCGTAAATGCTCGATTCATTTCTTTGGGGAGCCAAATTTGAGGGTAGTAAACACCTTAAATACTTATACAGTAGTTTTAGTTCAGTCATTAGAAAAACATATCAAAAGAATGTATTCTCGCCAGCACTTTTGTTTGTATGAATCATGGCTCAGTGAAACATTTCAGGCATATAATTTATCTTTTCTTTGGCTTACATAGTAAATGCTTCATGAATTCATGAATTCTATCCTTGTTTTAATTATGCTGTCTTCTGAATGTAGTTTTGTAGACCACAAAAATAAAGAGTGGTTCACCAAACACAGAATGTTTGTGCAGCTCAAACTACAACTGTGGATTCTCTTACCAGCACTGCTGTTTGTTATGTGCTGGCACTCAATTCAGGGAAACTTTTCTTTAGCTTTTGCAGATACTATAAGCCATAATCCACCAAAAAAAAAAGCAGCAGCAGTTGGCAGAAATATCTGGATTTTTAGTATGATTATTTGGTAACAGTTTGAAGTTACTACAGTAACAGCAATTAAATTAGATTTGGTCATTCCTCCATCCTACATGAGAATGAACAACTTTAGAGGGAACAGAAGGCAACTGTGCTGCAAGACAGAGCCACAGCCTTTGTTTTAGGAATGGAGTTGAAGTCTGGCAACATATCAGAAGTGTTTAGCTGCTATAATTTTTCCCAGAAAAGGTCCTTATCAACTCTCCCCATCCCCAACACATACTCCTTTGTATGTTTGAGGAATGAAAGACAAAATTATAGTTAGGAAATTTAAGGATAAGGTTAAAATTCCACTCTCCATTGTGATGCAATTCTGCCACTCATTTACACTGACTTAAACCCTGATTTTGTGAGTCCTCAAACATTTGCAATGATCCAGCTTTAAGCATGCATGTGAAAGATGTACAGGCACTTTTGTCAAACAGGAGACCTGTCCTCAGGCAGGCCCCAGGCATAAAAAATTCTGTTGTGTGCTAAGATCCTGCAAATACTTACACATCAACCAACCTACAGCTGATGAGTGCCTGGGATTTCTGGATTTTCCCCATTAAATGCTCTGCATATGAATAAGTATAAGATGAAGACTAGAACAGAATTCAAAATGAATCAGAAATCTAGATGTTATTGATATAAAAAACTGGATCTGAATGAACAGTGTTTCTAATATTTGTCTGAACTAGAAGAAAAGGTAAACTCAGACTTTTGATTAAAGCTACTTCAGGTTATTTCATTAAAGAAAATTTCATGCTGTAGTACTTCCACAGCATGAACCATGACCTTTTGTATTCTGTAGTTTACAATCACAGCAAAATAGGAAATTATGAATTTTACATTTGATTGCAAAAGTAAAAATTCTTGTGAGCCATAGGCAAAACTTATTCTTTGTGTGTATTAGTCAATATCTGTGGGAGTTTACAATGCTGAAAAACTTTAGTCTAATAGCTGTAAATAGAAGTGGCAGTAATGCACTGAATAGGTTATTCATTCTGAATTATTGACCCAGTTCTGTTTCTGTAGTGAATCGCTTGATGTTCTGCTAGGTTGAGAATATGGATTTTTTAAAGGCACATATATAGCCAAGACACTGTTGATGTGTGCCACTTTTGAAATGCAGTGGTCAAAAGCGTAACTTAAGCCTTACAAATTAATCTTCAAAAATATTGCAATTTATGAGTTTATACAAGGAATGAAATCTTCAGATTTGAATAGACAAAATGGAGGAGACAAAGCAGAAGTTGAATAGACCTTTGGAGATAACCAGCAGCATTGTCAGTACAAGCAGTGAGCATCATGTGAGCTATGTTCAACACTATTCAAAGCATTAGCGATTATGCAGCAATGTTATTTGAAAGCCTGAACTAAGCTAATAAAAACAATTACCATTAAAATGGCACTTACACACAAATTCTGATGGGGGACCATGAAGTCTATTCCTCCCTCCTGTTCCTGACATCAGACAGGACTTCAGCTAGATCACCAGGTAGTATAGACTGATGCTATTCCAGTGAGACTAAGTTGTGCCACTTATTCCCAATCCAGGGGATGGACATTTTCAGAAGTTAGCTGAAAATTAATCCTACAGTGTATTTACTGATATCAGACTTTGCAGGAGGTACAAGCATCTCATCCTGCTGTCCTTAAAAAATAGATTATGTTTTGGACATGCAACTGGGCTGAAGAGAAGCTTTACTGTAAGCAATGAAATGTACTAATGACAGGTCTGACAATTGAGATGTTACACATCTATTTTTGTAACATAGGACTAATGTGGACTTGGATTAGTTCTGACAATTTTGTCATGCTAATGATAGAATAAATATGGAACAGCTGAATAAAGTCTCTCCTCTGTTGCTATCTGCCATTCTGCTTGAGAAAAAAAATGATAGCATTTGGGTTACAAAGTGGCTACTGCTAAAATTACCAACAAATTTCCATGATGCTTAATGAGCCACACTAAACTTGTGTCTGTTTTCAGCTCCTTTCTTTGACAGGCAAGCTCTGTCAAATAAGTTATTTTATATTGCATCCTGCTCCTTTAAAATCAGTTCCAAGGACTGCACTTCCTTGACTAAAAGTTGCAATTGCCAAGAGTACAAAAATTGTTACTGTATATTATTCATTATATCAGTATGTGCAGGATGCAACAAGCAGCTATTGCTCAGGAAGAGTGACAATTTTATAACAATTTCTTTAAACCAACCAGTGCCAAGCTCCAAGCTCAAGCACAAGAAAATTTTGCTTTTTTTTGCAAAATTGCAAAATGCAAATTTTGCAAAATTTTTGCTCCAACTTTCACAGAAACACGAAAGAACTGAAACCCTCAGCCAGGTGCCAGCACTGAGCCATGGAGCAGGCATCAGAGCTGCTATTGCTCTGCCATGGGTTCTTCTCCCAGCCACCCCTTCAGGGGCTACCTCCAATAATTTTAAGAGCAATACCACCTCACTCACTGAGTCATCATGACATTAGGTTGTTCTACATTGTTATAATTCCTAGGAGGTGTCATTAAGCGTGACATGGAAATTCCTATCCCAGCACTTGCCTTCCCCAGTGGGACGCCATTTGAAGCGCTCTGCGATCCGGTGGCCTCTCGTGTGGCACTGCACCCGTCGGGAGCGTCTGAAGCCCGCCTTTCCTCCGGGGTGACAATCTGCTCTTGGCTCCTTTCCTTCCCCTTCTCCAGTTTGAAGATCTTGTCAAAGAAGGTTACTTGTTTCGGCTTCGGCACGGCTGCAGCCTCTCCCTCAGGTGTCTCTGGTGCTGCAAGGCTGTTGTGGTGAGGCGCTGCTGCCGGCGGGGCCTGGGCCAGGATTTTATGGGCGCTGGGCTCTGGCGCAGCTGCCACAGGCAAGGCCGCGCTGTCACTCGGCGCTTTGTTCACCTCGGGCGCCTCCGAGCTGACATCAAGCTTCGCCGATCCAACTGATGAGTCTGATGCTGGGTCTTCAGTACGCCCTGGTACAGACCATGAAAACGCAAAGACAGAGCGGGGTTTAGCAGATGGCAGGGCCCTGCTGGCAGCGCTCCCGGCAGCCTCCCCGCCCGCAGCAGCGGCGCTCTGCTCCTTTGTCTTCAGGGAAGAAGCAGACGCATTATCCCGTGCAACACTTGCCTTCGCATCCACTGCAAACAAGCATAAAACAGAAATTATCCCACACAAAGTTATACGGGTTGTACAATTAATTGTGGTCACCTCACCCCTTAATAAACTAGTTTGAAATGTGGAGCCCCAGGGAGGACCACACACAGAGTGGCTTGTTTAAAGACCCTGTTGTTTTCCTGCACTAAACACGAGCTGCAGCTCATTTATTAGACCTGCCCATTTGATTTTCCTTCCTCTGTCATTCCTCATTGATGTCGGTGCAAATTGTGTTCTGTGCAGCCCTGCTCAGCTGTCAATGTTGGGTCATGGCTGAAGTTTTTGAGTGCTCAGCCTAGCGGGCATGCTAGAAGGAATAAAACCAGCCCTGATGCCTTCAGCATTTTAATCAAGTGGACTGGGTGATTTCATTTCATCTGAGCATATGTTATGTCCCAATTAAAGAAATTATATGCAAAAGTATCAATAAAACTTGAGACAGTTATATATTAATATTACACTTTCCTCTGTCAGAGCAAGACAGGAATACAGACTAGAAACAGAGAGAGGGCTGATTTTGTTTCCTGGCTTGCCAAATTCCCCAAGGCCCGTGCAGTCACAACATATTTCATTCATTTTTCCAACACTGTTGCCTTGCTGCCTACTCTTTATAGTAGAGTTTCTACTTGCACTTTTTCTCTATTGTCTGTAGGGTAGTTTAAGCCTGATTTGAATAGTTATAGATCACATCTGAACCAGGCCTTTTATCCTTTTGTTTTTGACTCTTCACCCACAAGCAATATGTTTCTATCACATTTCTCTCCCCAACCAAAAAAATCTCACAAATAATTCCCCCTTGTGTACTCACATAGCCATTACAATTTAGGTACAAAAAAAAGTCATCTTAGAAGCATATTTTACAATTTATATTACAATGGCATTTTGGTAATACAGCTGAGGTGAAAATCCCTAATACTGTATATGCAGACAGGAAGAGAAGGCTTTTGCTTTATAGAAGACAAAAGAAATGAGAAAAAAATTATTGTATCTGTTTTGTGGATGGGAAATTGAATAAGACAGCTTGTAGTGTGAAACCCCAGAAAACAAGAGGAGTCTTGTAAAGAGGTAAACCTTACATCTTGAGCTTCTCTTCTCTGCTTTTACAGGAATATATATCTGTTTTCCCAATCACCACCACAGATTTCAAGCATAAATTTAGGTCTATTTAATTATAGCTGTGCAAAACTGTTGGTCTCAAACTGACTTGTTAAATCTCAATTTAAAAAAAAAATGTCGGTTTCAGTGTAAAATTGAAATTATTTCAAATAATTGTAATTGCCTTTAGTCAACATTATACCCTTTGCATTTTACTGTAACAGAAATTAAACCCCAGTTGCCAGTAAAACTTGCCTAAAAAGCTTGTCTTCCACAGTACACACTTTCAACATGGTTTCATTTTAAAATTCCTTTTCAAGAGAAGGAAAATTGAACAGATTAGACTACTGCTTCCAAAACTACCAGTTAGCTTTTCACTGTAGAATTACACTAACATTCTAATCCACCCCGCCAAGGATTTTGCATAACAGACAGCAGCAGGCATGGTACAACATATGTCCTTATCCATTTCATGCTATCCTCCTGTGGCCATGCTCAGGGATCCTGGCCATGACTCTGTACAAAGGCAGAACAAGAAGAAAGCCCACATCCACAAACACTGTTCAGTTCCCAACAGCAAGAATCCAGGGACTGGAAGTCCCTGCTGGGCTCCTTAGTCACTGCCCAGGGTTTGTCCCATCTAGCAGGAGGTGGGGGCTTCCAAAAACCCAGAGATGAGATGTGCAGGAACATGCTGGCATGCCAGTATTTACATCAAGTGAATTTACTGAAATACTCTCTAGCAGCAGAGGCAACAGCTGACAAAGCAAGGACTGCTGCTGCAGGATTCACAACTGAGGCCAGCACTTCACCAGCCACCAGGAGGGCTGGCTCTCAGCTTCTCTGCTTCCAACATTTTAAATCTGACATTTGCTTTCTATTGTGTTTTGTGCACATGCAAGCACACAGAGGGGCCAGAGCACCTCAGTACACCCTGTTCTGTCCAGGTAAATAGGTTTTAATTTCTTTGTGTCCTCTAATAGAGAGAAAATCTTTCCCTGGATTCTTTGTTATTATTCATGTAAGAAAATGACTCATGCTGGCAAGAATCTTTGCCACTAATATTCTTCTACAATATTCCACAAACACCTATTTCAACATACTGACATGCTAAGAAAAGGTACAAATAATTAGCTATTTGACCACCATCATATCTGTCAAGGCCACTAGGCATCAGTTACAGTTTCCTAAGTCTTCAGTAGTACTATGAAAAACAGAACTGAAGCTCTGACTTCTAATTATAGTTGGAAACTTGGGAAGGAAGTAAAAAGCAAGCCCTTTCCCAGCTAAAGTAGAAAAAATATCCACTGGAAAATAATTGTAATAAATGCTGAACTTCTGTTTTATGTAATAGATAAAAAATGAAGCACAGGAAAGCTGTCTTTAGTATAAAAATAGGCATATAAGCTCATCATTAAGAAAACCGACCAAACAAAAAGTAGCTCATGAACCTATCAAACTCCTTTTATCTTTAATTATCATGGAAGGAATGAAAGACCTGGAAAATATCACTGGCATGAGCCCTGCAGCATGTCTCTTGTGTCAAAACAGTTCAAACAGTTTCAGGGAAAGTCTGCTCAGACACCAGGCAAAGCAGATCCTACCAGAGAGGAGACATTAATGTGGTGGGCTGAACAGAAGGATTTGACTCATGCCATATTCACAACAAACTGTGAAGGAGAAAGTTTTTGAAATCACATTGTTTGGATGAAAATGTTGCAGTTTTGACAACGGTTTCCAACCTCTCAACACTTTCATTTCAGCCTTTTTTCATTTCCACAAAGTGTTTCATTTTTAACGAAAGTCCTTACTATTGCCTGTAAACGCACAATGGTGTCCACAAGATTTGAGAGCATCTTCACGTGTCTCCTTACAACTGACTTCTCCAAATTAGCTGCTTAAAGATTAACCCACCTCTGCAAGTTCACTGACACTTGAACAGGAGCCTCATACACCAGAGAACTCTACAACTCCCAACTGCTTGCTCCTCTCAAGTTGCTTTTATTTTAGAGCACTTTAAACCTCTGTACCCCCCACGAGGTTTCTGCTATCCCATTTCTGTCAGAGCCTTGATAATAAAAGCACTCCATTTGTTGCTTTCATTCATATAAAGAGAACTATAAGCCAGACTTTTTTTTTTTTAAACACAAAAGTACCATTCTTCCCAAATTATTCTACAACCCAGAGACAGAGTTCGGAATAGAAACAAAGCCTCTGAAATCCTAGGTCAGTTCTGCGAGTGGATCAAAGCTGTTTGCTCTGGATAAGATTAATAACTGCTCTGAAACTGAAATCAACATAATTTGCAGCACTGCTGTGAGGTTACATTTCATACCACTTCTACACAGGCATTTTGCTGTTAAGTGTTTACCAACAGATAGCCACGCTACAAGTTTGTCCTTCCTTTCCCTTTGCTCCAGCAGGATATGTAAAAAAAGCAGTATTTCAACTGCAAAGTCCAACTTGTGTAAGAACACATCGGAGGTAAGGATATTTTTCTGAAGTTTACTAAGTTAGAATTATAATTCTTTGATTTAAGAAAACCTCTACAGGGAAATATAATGTTTAGTAAAATATTACGTCAATTCCATTTCCCTGCTCAAAACTAATTGCTGACAGACTTTGTACCTCTTCCTTTTGTATCAAAGTCTACAGAATTATAACTGAATTAAAAAAAGAGCTTCAGTTTTAAGACAGAGACAGCAAATAAAAGATTATAGTGAACATGACCTTAAAGTCAGCACAGGTTTTATGTCGTCCACATGAATGGCAAAAGTGACCACATGGGTATGAAATTATTTCTATTCTTTGCAGACCAAATGCATCCAGAAAGCCATAGGCAAGCAGCATAGATGAGAAAGCATTGGTGTGAGGTGCCTGCAAGGGAAGCAGCTATTTTGTATGTTCGAAACCAGTTGCAAGCAGCACTGACCAGAGGGAATGACAGATCCTGAGGATGCAACTGCCACAAAAGGAAAGTTCAGAGCTGCCTGTCAGACAAAGGAAAAGGCTGCCTGAGCTTTTGTCAGCTGATTTGTTTTTGCTAATCAGTGGAAATACAACTAGACTCAAGCCTGGTGCATGTAACAGATGGCAGAAAAACTCCTTCAAGAGGGACTAAAAGCATTTCTGTCCAGCACTTCCAGATTGTTTTCCCCACTCCTTCAGTATAACCTGATTTTCTCTGAAGCTTAGTTTGCTCTTTATGTTCCTAGTAGCAGACTAAGCTACATTCTTGGTAAGCATCTATCTTTGATACTCAACTTGTCTAAATTACATAGTTACATCCTTCAGATCCTTTCTTAAAACATGGCTCCTTTTCCTTAGCCTTTGTTTGCTAGTCTAGTTTCAGCTGCTATGTGCACTCTCATGGCTAACACATGTAGGGAACATCTACAAGGTCCTGTGATGTCTCATATTTGCAGCTTCTTGCCGCCTGCCATTTATCCTACTGACTCTTACACAGCGTAACTCATTTTTAGCTGTTGAATAAGAAACAATTTTAATTGCCAAGGTCCTCAGCATAGACATCTCCTGCTGTAGGCCACTAGTGTGTGGAGAACGTACCATAAAATAAATGCTAGAAAAAGATGTTTTCTGCTGTTGTTGCTTTGGACAACACAGGAAAAAAAAAGCATTTTTTTTTTTTTTTAAACTGACCTGACCAGTCCATTAACTAAAAATACAGTTTTGGTATCCTTGGTTATTTTGAATACAAAAAGATATTTTGTTTAGCAATGTAATCATAGAACTGCAGCATTATTTTCTTCCTTGGAGTCCATCAGTCTAGACCAGCAGAATGGATAACAGCCCTGAATGAATTACTGCAGCAAATACTGCACTTAAAAATTGAAACACCTAGTTACAAAAGTGAATTTTCTGTGTCACATTTCAGATCTATTTTTATAGATATTGTATAGATTATTTTTTCTTCCAATATTTACATCCAAGTTGGTTTCATAATGCTAAGTTAAATGTAGAATTTTTAGATCTAAATGCATCTAGCATTTGTCGGAGACACCCCCCCCCCCAAAAAAAAGATGGGTACAGCACATATATGCTCTAAGAATAATAGCTTCACAAAGTTGAATAACATTGACATTTACCTAACAGATTTACTGAAATTAATGGATATAGAGGAAAAGAAGCTAGCAGTGAGAAAGGCAAAAATCATTTAAAAAATAACCAAATTGCATCACATTTCACACTGAACAAGCACAGTCGCTGCAATACACACACTTGTATTAATTACAGGCTGGAAACAGAATTTGCTGAATCCAGTTTACCCTCTGTACATAAGCTGCATCTAACAACTTTTCTCCCTCATGCAATCTTTCTGTTCATGAGCATTAATAAGCAGGTCATTGTTTTAAGGACCTGCACATAACTACCACCCAAATGCAAGCTTTTCTCTCCATTTTGTCCTCCTAATACATTTCTACTCTGTGCAGTGCAAATCCCACAGATTAGCTGCTGCTAGTTCTGCCCCTCTTCCCTTTGCCTGTTGTCCACCAAGCACTTTATTAGTTGTTCAAAAAGGATAGCACAAAACATTAAGAAAAATCAGGATCAGATTTGCTATCTTTCTGCTCACAAAGCAAGATGTCAAGTAGTACAGTAAGGGCACCACTACTATTTAAATGGTTTTACAGGAAGAGAAGGTGGATGATAGCACTGCACAATGTCTGCAGCCCTGATAATCAAGAGAAGCAGGAAAGGCAAGCAATGGAAAGAATCCCTAAGCCCACACATCTGTCAGCCTATTTGAGCAGAAGCAGCAAGCAGAGAACCAGTCACCAATCTGCTCACCCAGATGCAAAGCAGATGGTGACGGGATCCTTCCAAACAACATTACTTCCCCTGGTCATATTAAGTTAATTCTCTGGATTCCTTTTTTTCATTATATTAGCAGATATAGATTTCATAGACTCATTTATCAACTGTACCATTTAACACATAGCACATGGGCAGATCACTGACAATCACAAGAATGCAAACTAACAAGACAGACCACAAACACACATCTATTAATAAAATCCCCTTGCTTCACTTGCCTTTTGCAGCTCTGTTGTCATCTCCAGAAAAGTTCACTTTATGACCATGAAATGGATCACTTTTTTTTTTTAATAAATATAATCAACTACATTTTCTATAGGAAAAACTTCTATTTCCAAGCAGCACTTACACTTTTGTATCATCAACACCTTGATTATATTATATAAACTAGTGCAATTTCAGTGGTATCTAAATGGTTAATGATTTAACTGTACTTAAACATTAATAAAATTAAAATATGAGTAATATGAGGCCAGTCCAATTTTTCAACTTGCTACTTAAACTGATATAGTAATTACATTCATTAGGTAATCCTTTGAAGCAAAGCATGCTTCATTTTATGTATTAAAAATAAAATGTACACTTATTTCTTAAGTCTTCAGGCAGTGAAAATCATCTGGCTTTTATTTACTGCCCAGAACCCTGCTGGCTTGCACCAGCAGAAACACACAGCTACAGCATTTTATTTTTTAGTGGACAACCATTTAAACTGATTTCTTATAGCTAGATAGCATTAGGAAATTAGCCAGAGTGAAGATTCTGAACTGTAATCAGTACCACCTGCATATTTCCATACCAGTCTTGATTAGATTTTTCAACCAGATGTAACAGACTGAGAAGTTTCTCTTCACAATGAATAATAGAATAATATTTTCTTTCCTTACAGCAATTGGAGAGAATTGTTGGCTTTCATTATATTCTGAGAAGAGAAAGAAATCTAATACAAGTAAAGTACTGGTAAAATTAACTTGGCTGGATCTGCAGAGATGCAAATTGAAGCAACACTGCTACAAATGAGTGCTGCCTGAATGCTGCTCAAGAAGGCTCCAAAGCCAACAAGAGGTGGTTGGGAGAAATTAATGAGGTGCTGAAAGGCAAGAGGAGAGAGAGACATATCTGTGGCTGAGAGCAATTGCCCGTGAGTATGCAGAGACAACTTTTCAAAATTGTTTGCAGCCTAATTTGTAGTGGTCAAGCCATATACTTCACACCACATTTTCAAAAAAGGATGTGAACATTGAAAGGAGGTCTCAGCTGCTGATAGACACCTTTCCCCAGGAAGCCCAGGATCCAGACTGCCAGTGCCATCTCTTGAAAGTCTGGTTGCCGTCCTGCTAGGCACACCATGAAAGGGGTCTGAATTGTGATGCACTGAGTAGTGATTTACCCATACCCCCACAAAAGTATCTGATACCCCTCCCCTTTTGTTCTTTACATTTTATGAAAAAGCATCGTGCAACAAGAGCCAAGCCATGCCAGATAGAATTCTACTTCCAGACTAACACCCACTGTTTATACATAAGGGCATATCAACATGATTTAGTTAATGTACAGATAAAGAAAACTCCACCCAGTACCCAGGTACTTGCTGAATAACATCCAATACATCTTAGAACAGTAACAGTAGAGAGGTGGTCATGGTTACAACATTAATCTTTTATGACACAATTTGAATAAACTTCTAGTAAATAAGACTAACCTCTGGGTAGTATTTTCAGCTGTACTACATTCCCACCTATCACTTGTCTGCTCTATAAACCACTGTGCCATACCCTAAATTTTCTAGAATTGAGTTGACACAGTTAAGTTTTATTTGTGAGGATATCACTGCAGATTAGACAGACATGCTCATCTCTCTCCAAGGTCTACTAACTCTAAAATGAGAGTAAGGTAGATTTCTGTATATGCTGCTGTGACCAAGAATAGGCTTGGCAAAGGAAAACATCCCGGTCAAGAGCACAGACATTTGCCTCCTGGAAGTTACTCCTCCAGAGAATTTGGGAATGTTTTAAAGTTTAACATGTTTAGTTTGTAGCCTGAATAAATTTACATTCTTTGATACATTCAGTCACTTTTTTTTTTTTTTTTTTGGATAATCTCCTACATCCCCTCCAGACTATCAGTTTCCACACTAGTGGATATTTCAGTCTGGCATCTGAGCACAATGACCTCACTTGGTAACTCCCTGCTAGCATCAGGGATGCCACGATGTTATTTAAAGACAGCTTGTTCTCCCTTCAGAAACATGCACTCTCTCTTCTCCCATTCTACAGAACAGCTTCCCATCATATCCCCCACAAATACAGAGCCTCGCTAACAATCCAGCTAAACCTTGCATTGGTGTAATTGCCACATTATGCCCCAGTTTGTGCTCCCTGCAGCAATGACTCCTCTGAGACTTCTTAGAAACCTTATTTCCACCAGAACTCAATTAGAAGCAGTTTATCACAGGACACCCTGAAAGGGACTAATGTCAAACCACACCTGCACTGTAATACTTCACACTAACCAAATTCTACAATCTAATAATCCCTTTTTGTAGGCCAAATGCAGAACCAAACTTCTAGAACAATTAAAAAGATTATAGAGGACTTCGGAATTAATTTCCTATTTTTACTTTTTGTTGTCTTTGAATTCGCAAGCTTCTGAGCAGCTGCATATGTTGATTCACAGGTAAGAACTGAAATATGAACTCATCTTTTAATATGAGACCATACATTACAATTTATTGTTGCTCCAGCATCAACCTCTCTCTCTGTCTGGTGGCAAAATAGGTGTAAACATTCCGCAGTACATACCTCCACCATTCATTGCAGGAGAATGAGTCTGAACAAACACAACAGATCCATTTTTAACATTGGCAGGAGATTCAGGTAGAGCCTGAAATATCAAATAAAATGGTTCTTAGGAGTGGGCATTTGAAAAGTATTGGCTGCAATAAGCTATAGTCAAAGAAGATGAGAGTGGGCAGCTCTTGATTACCTGATAGCTTATTACCTGGCACATACTGTCTTCTGCAGCTTTCTCTGGGACATCAGCTGTGTTCCCCATAGTTCCTACAAGATGGAGAAAAACAAACAAACCCTTCTTTCTCATTAATATGGATTTATTGCCTAACTAAAATTAAGAGACAGCCAATGGTGACAGACTTTGATAGACTGTTAAAATTCCTAATAAGCTCCACCTGCAAAAGCACCTGCTCTAGTCATCAGTCTACACCAATCAGACATATTCAAACCAGATTACTCCCAGGGGCTCACAGCTGCTCATTGAAAATGGCACAGATTAATAAACTCTTCTTCTTTCTTGAGGAAAACAGGATACAATCACACTGGCATCATTTGTTAGGACTCAGTAGTTAGGAAAGACATGCAGAGTTAGTAGCAGAATAAAATGAAAAAGACCAAATTATATGAATGAATTACAGTGGCTTTGTGGGGTTTTACTTTTTTTTTTTTTAATATAATATAATACAATATTTATTTATTTATTTATTTAAAAAAGAACTGACAAAAAAGGCAGTATGCAAAGAAATCATGCTCTGAAAATATGGCTCTGTGAGGCAGGCCATTCTGTATAACAAATCCTACAGAGAAATTCTCTCCTTGATCACGGCTGTGAAAGTATGGGGCAGCTCTAGGCAGCTTCACCGGTCGGCTGCAGCTCACAGATGAACTGAGTGATATTTCCTTGGCTAGCTGGAGTTGCAGCAAGACAGAGGCAACGCAAACCAGCCACCACAGAGTTCATCTGTGGTCCTGGATGTCTTTTTGGGGCATGCTGCATCTTGTGTTGCCACAGCTGCAACACTACTGCTACCCAAACTGAGCAGTTTAAAACAGCTTTCTCATGTTCATACATACTGCAGTCACAGCTCTGACTGCAATACAGACATAATCCTGTCTAGTTAATTACCATTAGGTCATTAGATAATTCAACACTTAGTTAAACTGTTCTCATTTCTTTAAACTGTGTTTCAGGAGCAATAAGTTTGACTCACTTTTAGCTTCTTTCCTATGTAGAAGTAAACATCCAACTGTTTTCTCTTTTCCCCTTAATTTGAAGTACATTTATGTGCCCTCTGAACTCACTATGCCTGTGGACTGTGAACTCTTTAGGACCAAACACACTCCCTGAAGTGTGGTTGAAGGTTGAAAGTAGAGGAAGGTTCCTATTGACTTTGGCTCAGGATATACATACATATGCACTATTAAAGCTACACAGGCAAACAATAAGGAGAGAAGATTCTGAGCCACGCCTTGAAAGAGGAAGGTCTCCGGAGAGAGGAAGGCTGAGGGCTGCAGCCAGCTCCAGCCTCAGTGCTCATCCTGCTGGATTTCCTGCACAGCCACCATGGGTGCCAAGTGCTCCTCTGTTCGTTACTGCTGTGGTGTATGCCTGTGTGAATCAGTGAAGCTGCAGAGGCATGGAAGAGCAACTTCTTCCTTAGTGCTGTAATTAAACGGCCATTGGAGAAAATGAGGAAAATGGTAGTTTTGCTAAATCACGTTCATTAGAATTCGAATCTCAGAAGTAGGGGGAAGATCTCATTTCAGCCTACAGCCCCAGTGTCTGCTTCCATTTATGGTTCGAGTTCCAGCTGGTTGTGTTGTTTTGGTAACCTCAATCTACAAACTTTTGCTTTACAGGGGTATTTCAGATCTGGTTTCTATTTTATGCTGCATCCTAGATGACATGAAATCCAATCTGGGCCTCTCTTCCAGGCGCTTCTCTGAGCGCCCAGTGCTGAGCTGGACACTGAACGGCCCCCAGTGATGCTGAAACATGAACTGCAGTCACGTGCTGCTGAGAATCGCTGCACAAAGAGTGGCTGTAGCACTTAGCCTTGATTTCAGACTGCAGGGTTATTTTACAGGGATTTTATCTCCTCAGCTGATATTTCCACTATAAATCAGAACTTCTGATTTATTGTGGAAAACAGCCAACATCTCCCCATGGATGTACAATGGCCTCTTGTCCTTGCTATGTAATTCTGTTTCCTAGCAACATTAAGTATTATCCTATTGGAAGGGAAGAAAACAAGATTCAAATCCTACTGCTTAGTCTCAATGGTAAATTTAGTATCTAGTTGAATTTGGAGGATTTACTTTTCTTTTCCATTCACAAGGCCTCCTGGTTTATGCCAGGAGACAACTTAAGCAGAGGATGGAATATGTGCAGGTTACGTGCTTCCTTTTTCACATGTGCTGTAAAATCAGTATATATCTGAGAGAAGCAAATTCCCATTTTTTCTTATTTATTTCTACAATGATTTGTAGCTTGATTCTCAATTACTCCAGTTTCCTGTTGAGACAGCTCTGCTTACGTCAAGTAAGTTATCTTTAACTGATACTGAGCAGAGATCACAAGCTCTGATCTCTGGCGTATTTTGTCCTAGGAGAAATTACCCATTTTCTACAATCAAGTTTATAATTCTGACTGAAATAAAACACACACGATGGTCATGTGGAATTTTTAAAGATTTTCACTTCACCAGAACCTGGAAAAGACTCAGAAGCTATTTTTGCTAAAAGACTGGGACTAACTTGCTGCATAACCATCTCGGAATATGTCCCCAGAACACCGAACGCAACACTCCATCATGCATGTATATAATAACTCTTCAGACTTGACCTTCTTGCAACAGTAGTTGATTATCGCATTGCATTGGTTTTGGTATGGTGTAAGCAGTATTACAGTTGCTTTTTTAGCATGCTCTGAGGCAAAATGTGTACTGAAGAAAGGTGACAAGTCTGTGGCCATTCCTATGGGTACAGAATTCATTGTCCTGGCCCAGATCCTCCAGTAAAATCAGGAAGATGTATATGCATGCATGCTTCTGCCTTATTTTAAAGAGAAAGTGAAAGGTCACTGCCACCTATAGACAAAACTGAGTATCGGCAGAAATGATAACAGATACAAAATGGTATCAAACTGGCAGAGATTCAAGATGCCAAGCAAGCAATGTCACAGCTATTCACTTCTGCTGTTGCATCTAGGAATTGCTGCTGCAGATACAACTTCATCTGACTGCATGCATATGTGGCTCTAGATCTGCATAAAAGAGCTCTGTTTGAAGTCTGTCATTAAAATGAAAGTTACTTTTTTTCCCAAAGCACTCAGGCCTCTAGTTTATACAAATAAATCAATTTTTCTCTCATTTGAAACACCTTCTCAGGTCTGAAACAGAACTTTAGCTCCAAGCTAAGGCAGTTTGCTTGAAGCTAAAATTGTTAAACATGGAGCCAAGAGAATTTAGGAAAAATAAGGGGCTCCCAATGCCAACAAAAGTTACATACACAGTGTCAGTCTTCAGGAGCTCTCAGGATCTGGCCACATACCTGTTTCTAGTGGGCAGAACTAGACATTGCCAACCACTGAAAACCTCTGTCTAGCTGTGAGTTTGTCCTGGTAAATTAACTCTATCCCAGCCAAAACCAGGAGAGAGTCCTACACTGACTCTTGTGTGCTGACTTGGTCTCTCCACTGGGTGTTCTCGGTATGTCTCAGTTATTAATCATGGTTATTTATGAGTGGTACAACCACCAGGCAGGACCTGTTTGTACCCTTTGTTCTACATGTGATAAGCACAAAGTTGGTCTCTGTAGTAAGCCGTGAGCATGGAGCAAATCTTCACCAGACATGGGAGGTGTTGCTGGCAAGATGTCTATTTTATTCATGCAGGCCAAGGCAATTCTCAGGGACTGGGAGGGGAAAAGAGAGGATCCTGATGCAAGAACATTTTTTTTTTTTTTTTCCAAAATGAAAAGTAACACTTAGAAATGAAGAGGAACGGGAGTAAGCACATTCTCATCCTTAGGCTTCCTTTCTAGATACAGATTTTCTGATTAAGTTTCAAGGATATCCTCGTGGGGGCTCACTCAGACCCACTGGAATGCGGCCTGACTGGTTTAAAAAGGAACGTGTACTACCAGCCTCCAGGTCAGACACAGCTCAGAAACCGTTCCTTTCACAAATTATGCTTCACTGTTTCTATTGTAATGACAAGAGGAATCCAAAAGAGAAATTGTATTTTTAAGATTATTTTTATGTTACATGAACTGTAGTATGCCCTTGGCTTGAGCTCAAGGCTCATCAAAATTTGTATTTTTCTCTCACTCATACATTGTTTTGGTCTTTGCAATGCAGTAAAAAAAAGTTTTGAAAGCTAAGAGAGAAAATTACAAAATCTCTGATCTACTGTTTACTCTGTCTAAAGCCAGATAAGCCTGACCTTTTTAATGTATTGACCAACCTACAATATTGCAATTGCCTGTGTCACGGTGTCTATTAATATAAAAAGTACACACAGATTCAATTAATTCCACACTAAAACTTGCCATATGATATACTTAAATGTCAGAAAAGAAAAAAAGATCAACTTTGCCTAGTTCTCTTTGTATATAATTTCATCATAGACATGTATGCTCTGTAAGCATTGGAGAAAGACTTAAAAAACTCGCGTATGTTCCAGAGGCAGCAGAAGGACCTACACGCATCAATTCATGCAAAAAGCAGTCTGCATTGCAGCCACAGGGCAAGGACTGGATCCTCAGCTCTCTAGTACATCCCTGCCTTATATCCTGCCTCTTGGAGAACAGGTGAACGTGGGGATGTGTCAGTCAGTGGCCAGCTAGAGCAGCAGCTCCTGCTCTGATTCATGTGGAGCCAAGGAAGGAATAATAACAGGACAGGGTTTTAGAAAGTCTCCTTACCTTCCTGCCGTGCAGCTCTCAATTGCTGTCTTGCAGACAAGGATAACTTGGGCACGTGTTGGGTGTGATGAAACCAGGGGACAAATTCGTCTGAGGATTGTCAGTGGCTAAGGAGAAGAAATGGACAGACAATAGACAACAAAGAAGACAGGAGAAGGAAGGATTGAGATGACTCACCCAGAGCAAACAAGAAACACCCAAGAACAATTCGAGCAGCAACCAGGCAGCTGGCCGTGCATTCAGGACATGCAAAATTACAGTCCTTGAGGCTCTAAGGCCAGTTTTTAATACAATTCTTTCAGCCACTCTGCATTGTAGCCAAATGGGAAAAGCAAAATTGTTCAAACATTCACACCCCAGGCTTTGAGGGTGGGAACAGTTCAACAATGCCACAAAGGTGAACAATCCTGACCCGGCTGGTAGAAATGCTCTGCCAGAAAGCAGATCTTTTTATTCTTCTCTCCTTTTGCAGAAAATACCAGTGCACAGAAATGGAAAATTCATACCGGCTACCTTAAAGCCCAAACAAAGTAAAGCAAGCACTTGTAGGAGCTTCCAGGACCATTTAGCATGAGAGCACATGCTGGGCTCAAGCACGGGACAGAAGTGGCAGCAGAAGAAGAACAAAAGCGAAGGCAAGAAAAGCCCAGACAAGAGCAGCAGCAGCATGGGTTACCTTGGGGAGCTGGAGCTGCTCAGGGTGAGCTGCTGCTTGTGTGCCCTGCGGCTCTGCCTCTGCCCCGGTGTCAGCTCACACACTGGGTGCAAACACACGGAGGGTGGAGTAGTCCACCTTCCCGGCCCTTCACAAAATATGTTCTGTTCTTGAGCTTCCTGGCCACCCAAACCTGTTCAAATGCATATTTAAAATTATGGCTTTGGGAGCAGCCCAGCATGGCCACTCTGTTAGAAATTGTGGCTTTTCTGAACACCTAAAAACTCTTTCCAAACATGGGTGTTTCCCATAATGGCAGAAAAAACGAAGTGCATTTAATGACATGGCTGTTTGCTATACTCAAAGTGGATCTTAATATCCTTCCATAATATGCAAACTGACCAAGTGTTTGTATCTTAAACCTATTGTCACAATTTACTGCTCCCTCATATGAGTCACTAAGCCCACATTCAGACTGGGGTGTCTGGAGCAGGAGCAGGCTTTTTGTTCTGTGTTTTCATACCACCTCACACAATAAAACCTGGTTTCATGAACTGGGGTTCCCAGAGATTGTTGTAACACAACCAACAGAAAGACCCTTTATTTGATAGCTTGAGAAAGCAATAGCAAAGAGTTGTGAAAGGCTCGCACAGGGCAGTACCAGGAACCAGTCTGGGGACTGGCTGGAGCTCCTGCTGCAAGGCTCAGAGAGAGAGCACGCTCCTCCCCGGCGCAGCGGTGACAGCGGCAGTGCTGTTAATGCTGTCATGATGTGAAGATACTAAAAGCACAATGTCAACTTCTTAATTATTAATGAAATATCCTGAGGCCAGGAGTTCCCAGACATTCTCTTTAGGCTCCCTTTCATCGCAGCCTGCTGTACATAGATCACTTGACTGTCAGCTTCAAATGTTCAAATATATTAATCAGCTTGTTTCAAGTTGTGCGTTGTCTGCACAGTATGTATCTTGAGACTCAACTAAATTAGAGTACCAGTGTAATCCCTTCAATCTTTTTCTCTATTGACTTGCTCATATCACCTAGATGGCACTTTTATTTCTCTGTGTTGTTTTATTTTTTCAAATATAATGCTGTTATTAAGCACGATAAAGAAACAGAAACAGATCTGTAACAAGGGTGATGCACTGGCTGTGAATGGTGTCAGGTGTTTCAGAAGACAAAGAAGCAATCTGCATGAAACCAGAGCTTCTGATTACATCCACCAGCTCAGCAGTGCTTGGGAAGTTGAATGAATATTCTGATTCCCACATGTTTTCAAGCTTTAGGTCAAGCATCTTTGTCATTTTTTCCCTTATTTTATTATTTAGATATTGCAAATCTTTGTCTACAAGCTCAGAAGATAACCAAGTTCAGTCTCATAATCCTGTCCATCCTGTCTCTGGATGATATATGTGGTGCTGGCCAGAAAACTTATTTGCACGTTAAGGCACAAAACACCAACCTGGTTGCAAAACCAGTCATCTATTCAGTGACTCTGTACTAGCTTCCATTCATTTCTTAATTTTTTTTTTTTTGTCTTTCTCATTGAGTTTGATTATTATTACTATGAAATAAATTTGAAATGCAAGATGTAAATATTTCATTCCAGAAATACTTCATTCCTTTAAAAAATGTCATTAAGTTGCATTATATTCTTGCAGTATATTTTGCTTTCCATGGGGGTATTTGCTCCTAAAAAGTTGTTAAATTCAGCCACAAAAACTTCATGTGTATCATGAAAGAAATAACTTGGACTATCATATACTTCTCCACCTTATGCATTGTGCTGTGAATATAAGAACAAAACCACTCCCTTTCCGGAAAAAAAANAACAACTCCCTTTGCGCAAAAAAAAAAAAAAAAAAAAAAAAAAAGATACTTATAAAAGAAAAGGTCATTGCCTAGCTTTGGGCATTTTACATAAGTGCTTGAGTAAGGAGGCAGATCTGCTTTGGATACTACATAGCCTGTGCTGTGATCTGTGTTAACCTAGACAGATCAGGAGGTTGTTGTAGCACCTATCTAATGTGCCTTTCTCTCTCTCAGCCTGGTCTTTCTCAAGTCTGATCCCTGAATTTTGGCAAATGCATTGGACACCTGCAACCAGGCAAAGTGAGTATGCTCAGTGTCCCATGTGCCCTTCCTCAGTATGAAGGCTATTTGTGTGGAGACCAAAGCTGCTTCTCCCTCCCCTCCTCCTCGTGGCTTATCCCCTCTGACCTGGTTTGGCAGCACTTACAACAGAAATAACCCCAGCAAATATCACAGGAAATGTCTTTCTGCTGTGACTCCTCCATCAATGCAGGTATGGTGGGCAGTCACTGAGATGCTCTTCTTGATTACACTGGTGTAACCTTATTAAATTAGGGAGACCAGAACGAGGTTTATACCCATTTCATTTTTCCCAGTTATGTGATTCTAATGGGCAATTATCCTTCTATTCTTTGAAGCATATTTCACTTCTGGTGTTATTACCTCTTTACAGCCATTTCAGAGACATCCTGTGTGTTCATCAAGGGCAGACCAGAGGTGCCCATGGCAAAGCACTGCCTGCTCCGCTGTCCTGGTGGTGAGCTGTTTCTGCATTGTGCCTGGGAATTTCTTAGTGGGGTGGCAGCAGAGGAAGGATGACTTGGGTACAGAACTTCCTCCCCAAAGCAGAGGAAACTGTGTGCTTTTTCATGATTTTTCAGTGATCAAAATTGTTTGTTTGTTTGTTTTTTCTATCCAAAATCTACAATGAAACTATCACCAAATAAATCTTTCTCCCCTGCAGGGAATGCTCATCTTGTGCATCTGACAGCAGCATAAAGCTTCCTGTTAATTAACGGCATGGAGCTCTCGACAACCATATATGATTAGCCAGTTTCTTTTATTACTGTCCAGCACAAGAGCCAACAGCATCCAAATATTGGCAGTTGAAGACCAGATTAATATTGGTCTATATTTGCACCTGGTTTTGCTGTTTGTAGTCTAGAAGGGGGCGATGTTATTTTAAGGCGAGGACTTCCATCTGGCTGTTATGGTCAATGTTTATTTCACAAAGCAGGCGGGATGTGCAGCAATACAACCTTTGCAACACCAGAGAGAGCTGAAAGAAGGAACCTGCAGAACAGCTAAGGGACGAAACAATTCGGCACAACTTCAGTCAAATTTTGACAGCTTCAGACAAAATACAAATGACGCTTTGACTCAGCCTTTCCCATTTCAGTCTCAATAGGATGGATGAAGTGAGTCATGGGCTTCCTTCTTCTTTCCCATGAGGGAGGACCAGCCCAACATTTGCATTGCTCAATTTGCCCTGATTCCAAGCCATGTCAGCTGCCTCAAGCTCTGTGCCAGCCCTGGTGGGTGGTGAGGAGGAGGGATGGGTTGGATGGATGGCCCGAGGGGTTACACACTGCTCCCAGGGTCTGCAGGGTTTGCCTTGTGCTGGTGGCTGAGTAACAACTGTAAACACCAACGAGTTGTGAAATAAAAGATACTTCATTTACAGTGAAAAATTCCAAGTTCATTGAGTTCAATTTTCCTGAGTTCTTATCCAAGATGACAGTGGAAAGGGTAAATTGGGTACATTTTTGCCTTCTTCAGCCAAAGAAACAGGCTGAGGAAGGACGAATCATTTGGGGTTACAGGTCTGCATTAGGTGGTGTGGTACCTCCAGGCCAGTGTAGGAGGGAAGCAGACATTGAAGTAACTGAAGCAGGTGACGTAGAACCATTTTTCATGGTAACTCCATAAATCCATTAGAAACTACATAACCAACTCCTTTTCTGTGGTTTCAGCTTAATCTAAATGTCCAAACCACATTTAGAATCATCTGACTGTCTCAGTGGGAATTTCCCCCGATGAAAATGTTTGCCAAATGCATTAGTTGATACTCTCTGTCAGGGAAGGCTGTACTGGCTTTTGCACTCTGGCATAGTCACCTCAGAAGAATGGGAGAGACCCTGTCCTTTTTAACACTTCAGTGCAGATGGCAAATAGCAAATGACACAGCAAGAGTCTGGGTCTTCAGATAGAACCTTGTGTTTGTAGGAAACTTTGAGGGAGACCTCTGAGGTTCAGCTTTGTCAAATCAGTGGAAGTTTCTTCGGTAACCCACTGTAGAGCAGGTTTCCAGAAGCTCACAGGCAGTGCAATGTGTGACTGAGGTTGTTACAGACCCAGGCATCCCCAAAATAGGATGTTGGCACTCCTGCACACCTGATCCCTGGGATGAAATCCATAATCTTTGGACAGACTTGGGCTTGAAAGACAGTGCACAGTTAGAGCATCACGCCAGCAACAAAAACGTCCCCTCCTTGAGAGCAGGTGCTCTCTTGAACTAGACACAGGACAGCACATCTAAACTCCTGTCCCTCCAAAACTTGCATGCCTGACTCAGAGTTACAGGAAAGACTTTCTGCTTAAGTTCTGCTTAAGTTTTAAAGTTTATTGGACCTGGCTGCTTTACAGTCAGCAGTTCCTAGTTATTACTAAAGAATTATGTTTTCAGCAAGTAAGTTTCCCCTACTGTCTCTGGTGGAGTCCATATTAATTGTTGAATCTGTCTTGTACGTAAGCCAATGCAGTCTGAATGGGTAAAGAAAAGGAGTGAGTAATTGCTTCAGTGCGGGGAGCCCCAGGGAAGCAGGATCAGCAGCAATTCGGACCATGCTCCCAATATCTCTCAGTGGGGACAGCGAGAGCGGCTGCGGCTGCAGTTGCTGTGGTCTCGCTCTGAACTGACTCCACCGGGCAAGGTGGAATCCCTCCAGTTTTGCTGCGATGTGAAGGCAGAATTTGGCTCAGATGCTTCAGCTTTCTCATTCATTTTCTGAATGAGAAACATTCACTCAAGCTGCTTACCAGAAAAAGCCTGAACATGATTTTCCAAGCTATGTATCACAGCCTCTGGTTTCTCCAGACTTTGATTGTGGTTCACAGTGCTGATGTAAGAAGAGAACTGGTAATCTGTTATTGCCTCTGCTTTCCCCACCACAAAATCAGGTTCCTGCTGCCACTATTTTTTTTTTTTTTTTTTGAGGGAGAATTACAAAATATATACCAGCTATTTCTTCATGTGGGAGCTTCTAGAACAGATAAAATGTTACTGTGTCAGAATTGAAACAGAGAGTTATTGTATACACAGTTCCTTAGTGGGTGGGACAAGCATTTGAACCACAATTACTCTCCTGTATGAGCATTTTATGTTTCCATCAAATATGCACTGATGATAACAATACTATGTTAAATATTTCACTTCATTAATACAGCTTCTGCAAAGGCTGGGTCATTGCTTTTGCCATCTGTCACAGCTTTGGAGCCTGCTGGCTCTGCTTTCCGCTCTCAGTCTATCACCCTTCCTCCTCCCAAGCCTGAAATATAAAATGTGAGAAGCTCGGATTACTTAAAAAAAAAGAAAAAAAAAATGTTTATTGTAGACTATGTATTTCATTTTTTATTTTACAGAGAAACTAGCCAGGTCACAAACAGTGTGAACCTGCAGCAGCACTAGTAGTAAGAGAAGCAGTTATCTCAAAGAGGGTGCTTGACCCATGTGGATTATGTCTATGATGCTTTGCTGTCCTGAGGAGGAGCCAGGTGGGGGGTTAAGATTGCACCAGCAGATGGGATGGGATGGGATGGGATGGGATGGGATGGGATGGCCTTGGCTTTCAGGGAAAGTGTAAGTCCCCAAGCCAGGTTTTGGCTTGGCAAATGCCTGGTACCAGCTGCCAGGCCGGTGGTATCTCTACTGATGCAGTAATTACTTCTCAATTCAAAATCATGCATCAGTTTTTGTGCTTTAAATGAAGAAGATTCACCTAATTTAAATGGAGCTCTCCAGGAGTGATGGGCTACCATTTGACACACTGTGCCTTTCAATGGCCATAACATGGCCTGATCTGTTGGAGGTGGGACAGACCTTGATGAACAGAGCTTGGGATTTGTACTGTCTGTATAATCTTCAAATCTGTACTTCATTTTCATCACTTGTAAAATGTAATGACAATTTTCCCTCCCAACCACACACTCAGCATCATTTTGTAAAGGCTTGGGAAGCACAGAGATATTACTGCAAAAGGGCTCCCAAGTGTCCAAAGAGAAGCCCAACCTCAAGTCCTTGCTCTTGGGTTTCAAGAAAAAGGCATCCAGACTCTTGAAGAAATGCAAAGACTTTTTTCTTTCTCTATTTCAAAGATGCATCCCCATACTCTGCTGAAGGTTTGCTCTCCAATAGCTAGTTAAACTATTTCCCCTGGATCTAGTTTTTTAAGGTGACAATATAATGCCAAGTCTTTTTTTCTCTGTCCTTCAGGACTGGTTGCAATGATATTCTCCTATCTGTTGCCCCACTGCAGTTCTTATAATGCCCAAAATTCAGTTGATGGCCAAGCTTTGGATGGCAGAGGCAAGGTTCTGACAGGCTATGAAACCCCTCCCATAACAGGTATTTCTCCAAGGGCAAACAGTGGGGACTCCTTCCTGTGCTCCCTGGTAAGTACCAGAGGGTTGGTCTGAAGTCAGGTGTTGCATTAATCTGTCAATATATTCTACACTGCATTAGCAACTGGATTAGAGGTGCTGAAATAACTGTGACAGAGGGATTTCTTATGCAGCACAGGTGACTGTGTGGGATTTAGAAAATATGTCTTCTGCAGTCAGGCTCTTTGGAACCAGCTCGTTATACAGATGCATGACCAAAATGACATTTGCTTGAATTTCATGAATTTGTAATGTCATGAACTTCAATAAAATGTAACGTTTCTTCCCATTATATCTCTCTAGCTGATATTGTCCAGATTCCTAATGCTGTGGTATAATATCACAAAGTCTTGTGTATCCCTAAAAATCAACATTGAGGAAATACAATAAAACAATCCAGATGATAGCTGAATGAGTAATACACACAAAAGTAAGCAAATTGTAGATCAGATAAATAAACAAAGCCCATGAGCAAATGTGGGTTGGGTGAAAACACCTATCGGTCTTGTTGGTACAGAGTGGTTGCACTGTGCCTTTGGGACAAGTGCCAAAGGGAATGCCCTCAGGGTAGAAAAGCATGTCTCCTGGCTAGCTCCTGTAGTGCCTTGGGCTGAGACTGTGCAGGGAAAGCCTTGGCTGGTCTGATCCTCCCGTGTGGAGGTGAGATGCGCACTGCCAGCCCTCCTGTGGCTGCTCCTCCTGCACCAGCAGCCCTCACCTGAGGTCCAAAGCCTGCAACAGATGTTTAAACATTGTAAAACAAACCACACAGATCTAGGCACAGCTGACTGTAAGACATGTGAGTTACCCCTCCCCTGGCAATAAACACTGGCTAATAACTGGAAACAACCTGAACATCTTAGCCAGTGAAACCATGTTATCCAGAAAGGCGATGGATCAGTCCGTGTAAGCACAGGACCGATGTCCTCCTGCACGCCTGCACAGCCATCCCAAATTTACAAGAGACTGTTCCTCTCTAATTTGCTGCCCGCACAGTTGCACAGCTTTTCCTGAGACTGCACGGGAGGTGATGTGTGCCAGCCTCCAGCCCTGCCTCTGCCTTCCGCTCCCTGCCCATGGCAGTTTTGCTGGCCCCTCCTCAGACCGGAGATACTTCAGTAGCCTCAGTGCGTGTGTTTCTTTTTCACACGAAGGGAACGGAGACTGCATGGCTGGAGGTGGGCCTGGAAGACTTTCTGTACTTGTGCTCCTTTGGGAGATCCAAAACCCCTTTCAAAAGGTCCTGGAGTTTTCTGCATTTTACAGTGGAAAACAGGCCATCCAGCTTTAACATATTGCATTGATAGAGTTTCCTTATATATATTAAAAATATGAAATACAGAGTGCAAATATTTTACTCATCTACCAATTCTTTTTCTCCCAATCTATGCTCTGTAGGAGTAGCTTAAGGGCAAGAGGTGTGTAAGAGATTGTTTTGTTGACACCTTTCTCTTATCACTTCTAATGAAGACTCAAGAAGGCCTTTCACTCCATGATTTATTTTAATTTAATCCTCCTCTGATAACCAACCAGCCTTCCTTCTGATACTTAAACATGATTTTTTTTTTTTTCCTGTGTAGCTTCAGTTCATTTTGAGCGTTATTCTTGAGCCTTTCTCTACTTTGCCAATTTGGAAAAGGTGCATGAATGTCATCTTAATTCCAAAGAGATCACAAGAAGGTTATCTTGTTTTTATGAATGGAGATTCATATATATTTAAAAGCCTTTTATGTAGTTACAATGCAAGTCAAATGATTAATTTGTTACCCATTGCTAAGTGTGCCTTTTCATATTTACCGTATCCTACTTTTATTCTTCCCATAGGTCTCTACAGTGAAGCATGGTTTTCACCGTGGTAAGTTATGTTTTTTTTTTTTTCTAGTGTGCACAATTCTGTATCCTCTAAACCACTTCTCCATAGGCTATTGGCAGCAGTGCCAATGAATAAAGGTGGCAGCTCTCCACATCACTTTTTGCTGTTAATTCAATAAAATGAAAGTTTACCATGAACAAGGTGAATCACTGTCAGGTGAGTCGGAGCTGGTGAGAAATCTCACGGGTTGAACAAAGCTCACACTGGAGCCAGGCTTTCTATAGCTCTATTGCGACAAACAGGAAAAAGAAACTTGGTCTTTGCACACCCAGGTTCTCCAGTTTTTGAATTCTGGGTATTTACATGCTCAAGCCCTTTAGAAGAGAGCCAAGATTTCACCTCAGATTTCTGGTGAGAAATAGGCTAGAAGAAATTCATTCTTTGCTAACTAACACCTCTTCCACTACAGAGATGTAAGCTTCCTCCTTAGAAACACAGCACCCCCTTTCACAATTATAAGAGGCCTACTGCCTGCTTTGCACCTTTTAGTCCTCTCTGCCTTATCCTTCTCTTTAGTCTTACAGTGACATTGCAAGGGGTAGGAAACAATGGGGGCTGGTGGTTATATGGCACGTAGTGCAGGGGGATGCAAGTTCAGAACTGTGATTTGCAGGAACAACATTACAAACTGTAACTTCTCCTAATAACTTCTCCTTTTTTCATTACAAAGAAGAAGAGGCTATTGTCAGAGATTAGGTTGTTACTGCTACTGGGATATTCATGGACAGAAGCTAATATACCCCACAGATTTTGTTTAGAAGCTATCAACATATTAAATTGCCAACACAACTTTTGTAGAGGTGTTTTTCTTTCTGTTTTTAAATATACATAATATATATATTTTTATATATATATATTTATAAGTAAATAAATAAATAAATAAATTTAAACCACAACTTCCAAACTGTAGCCATTCCGAAATGTAAAAAGAGGGGTGAATTCACCCTGCTGGAAACATTTTCCCCGTCCCGGCCGCAATAGGTCCGGCAATGAGGGCGGTTGCAGCGGTCCGTCCCCCGGCAGGTGGCAGCCTCCGAGCGCCGTGAGCGGGAGCCCTTTAGCCCCCAGCAGGCAGGAGCGAAGCCGTCCCTGGGTGCCGAACTTTAGAGAGGTCTTGGGTCTGGGGTCTGCTTTGGAGCGGAGCTTCACTGCTGTGTCACCGCCTGAAACGAAGTTACTGAGAGGGTAAAGCCACAGCTGGGGGTTGGTGCTTTGGGTTGCAAATGCTGATGACGGGGTCTGTGGCCCTGTGCATCTCAGCAGGTGTGCTGCTCTGAGAATTTGAGTCAAAGTAAGGTTAATAGCAGAGTATCTGCTTCTGACCCCCAGCATGAGAGAAGTATCGAGCCAAAGCCATGTAAATAATGAGCATTCCTGTTCAATGAGTGACAAAATTACTCAGGGATGACTCAAAATGAAAATATTTCTCAAAAAAGTGAAAAAATCCTCAGATGAGCGAGGTCATCTGGAAGGTTTTATTTGACCAGAAACTATGCATTACATAGCAAATGTTGAATTCATCAAAAAAAAAAAAAAATCAAAAAAAAACTTTTGAATTTATTGGAACGCTTTCCCCTACTTTTAGTCCTGCTGAAATTGTTCACAGAACATAAGTAGCTTCATCCACATCTAGGAACAATTTTCCTCCAGCTCTATTTTCCAATGAAAGAATTACCTGCTGAACATAAATTGCCCATCCTCATTGAGCACAGGATGTTTTTTTGGCTGGACACTCACACTCAGTACACATATGCCGTGTAACCTTACCTCAATCACTTTGTGATTTTGGCTGGAAAGCTGCCTGTCAGAGAAGGACCTGGGAGTATTGGTTGATAGTCGTCTGAATATGAGCCAGCAGTGTGCTCAGGCGGCCAAGAAGGCCAACAGCATCCTGGCTTGTATCAGGAACAGTGTGGCCAGCAGGACTAGGGAAGTGATTGTCCCCCTGTACTGGTGAGGCCGCACCTCGAGTACTGTGCTCAGTTTTGGGCCCCTCACTACAGGAAGCTGCAAGTCTTACGAGGAATGGCTGAGGGAGCTGGGCCTGAAGAAGATAAGGCTCAGGGGTGACCTTATCGCTCTCTACAGGTACCTTAAAGGAGGCTGTAGCGAGGTGGGGATTGGTCTCTTCTCCCACGCGCCAGGTGATAGGACGAGGGGGAATGGGCTAAAGTTGTGCCAGGGGAGGTTTAGGTTGGATGTTAAGAAACACTTATTTACTGAAAGGGTTGTGAGGCATTGGAACAGGCTGCCCAGGGAAGTGGTTGAGTCACCATCCCTGGAGACATTCAAAAGACGTTTAGATGTAGAGCTTAGTGACACGGTTTAGTGGAAGACTTGGTAGTGTTAGGTCATAGGTTGGACTAGGTGATCTTGGAGGTCTCTTCCAACCTAAATGATTCTGTGATTCTGTGATTATCTATTTACAGATGGGCTGAGCCCACGTGGCAGCACAACACCTAAATATTTGAGGAGAGAAAGACAGACAAAATGTCATTCTCTATTACCATTGCTGGGAAGACAGATACATAACTCTTGCACTTGTTCATACTTACAGAAAGAATGCCCTAAATCAATAGGAGCTTGTTGTCTGGCAAAGCCTTTATTAAGTGCTGCTACTGCAAATTCTGCAAATGGAACTGGGAAAATATGTGCCTTGCTTGTTACAACAGTCTGATGTAGGCAGCTGGACAGAGCATGATCTCTGAATTACAAATGAGGATTCCCAGGGGCTGAACTCTCACTGGAGCTCTGTACTGGCATTCCTCAGTTACTCGGGGAGCTGCTGAGAGCTGCAGGAAGGAGCTGTTCAAAGCAGCACATTCAACAGTGTAAGAGAGATGTGTGAAGGGCACAGTTAAGGAAGCAATATCTGGGGAGGGCATGGAAAACTGGCAATCACCATTTCTCACTGATGTTGTCTGCTGTAACAGTGACTCAGTAGGGTGTGTTTTGAACAATGCTGCTGGTTTGCATTTCACTTTCCCCATCCATCTGATTAGAAAGGTCAGATACACGGATCATGGGGTAAACCATCACAACTAACATTTCTTACGGACTTGGGTTTTTTTGGATTTAATCATTAGAGCAATACATCAGATATACATAGCTGTGTCATCATTTAGCTCCTTTATATCCCTGATAAGCTGTATCAGCTTGGTAAATTTTGTTCCTCCTGCCAAACCTGTCCTTTCAAGTCTTTGCACCTCACACCAGGCCGGGCATCTCTTTTTAGCAAATGCTGGTGTGTTGGTGAACAGCAAATGTTACAAATGGCATAGGTTGGACCACAGCACACATAAAGCTAAGATTTCAGAAACCTTTGAAGGAGATTGGCTGCCACATGAAAAAAAAAAAAAATCCAGAATAACAATAGTTACTGCTGGTGTGCTTTTAAAATAACATTCAATAAAACATCTTGGGATTTAAGATATTCTCTTAATAGAGATTAGAAGACCTTAATAAGAAACAGAGTATTTGGTACCTAGCTAAAGCCATCTTTCTCCTGTTGTGCTTTGAAGGTCTTTGAAGATCATTCCTGGAGACAGCAAGATCAGTGACCAACCAAAGGTCTCATCTGGAAGAGTAGTTCCAGTAGGTCCATGGTCTGACCAATAATTTAGATAGGATGTAGGTAACTATAGTAAAGAAGATTCCTAACAACAAGCCATATTCTACCAAAAGAGAGTACTGTATCCAACAAAAAGTTCCATTGTTCCAAAAAGCTTCAATCTTGTCTATTATTTAGCATTTTCTTCCAATCCGTGTTCAGGTTCCTGGGGGACATTAAAGTGATTGCAATATGAGCATGCGGACTTCTGGCCTTCTCAACTCATCCTGCAGGTATGACTTTGGACGTTTGTCTTTCCAAACCTGTTTAGTCTGGTTCAAAGCTGTCCACTGTGTTTATCTTTGCGTAATAGATTTTGAGTCAGTTTATGAATTTTGGATTAGAAAGAACTCAATGCCTCAAGTCAAGTCCTGCTAAAACCACCAAGTTTTTTCCAAGCCTGTAAGATTTGCATAATTTCCCCAACAGAAACCACCTTCCAGCCATATGCTGTCCTTGATGCCAAGCTGAAGGCCACTGGAAATGTCAGACCTAGGATTATTGAAAACACAGATCTGGGCTGTCTGGGAATTTGGCAGAGGTTGCTTTGCAATGTGACCTCAACTAATTTGGCAACTGGTATAGGGGAGTCCGAAACTGAGTTTGCCTAATCTGTCCTCAAACCTGAGTGTCAGCAAGAGGTTGAGGTTCAGAATATACTTTACACAACTGTTTTGGACATCTGTGTCCTGCAACTTCCATTGCCAGAAAACAAGCCGTCTCCTTCTTTGCCTTTTCCTCCCTAATGACAAGTCTCACAAGGTAATCAGCCTCATTTTTAGGTTTCTGAACATTCCTGTGCCTGGAAATGGGGCATTCTCATGCAGTTTTGTACTTTATAGTACCGTTGCCTGCTTTTATAGTACCTGCTTTTTAGTACTTGTGCACAGGTACTTCCAGGCACTTCTTTCTGCAAGGGAATTTTCTATCATCTGCTCTCTTTTGTCATCAACAAAGGATGAGCTTGTCTGATTAATTGCACATGTGTGTGCATGTTTGTACAACTCCAACTGGAAGTGACATCTCTACTATTTAATTGACAATCCCTGAAAAATACTTGTCTTTTAAAGCACTCATTTATTTATTTATTTATTTTCATGCTGCTACAGTACGTGCTGTTTCCCTTGTGTTATTAAAATAGACAAACTGTGGTGACTGAATGGAGAGTGTGGCTGTAAAAGGGCTGTTCTTGCCACTGACAAATTCATGGCTCGGTTTCTTTTTTAGTTTCTGAAGTAAATCCATAAGTCAGAGCTGTGAAAATAATATGTAGGCATCATCAAGTCAGGGACATACACACATATCCTTAAACAATCAGGTAGTCCCCTGTTAGGTAGCATGTTATCTTTTTAATTGCCTTTTAAATAAATAAATACAACCAAAACCAAGAAGAAGCTAAGATTTTTCTTTCACAGTTGGTTAGTTAAGAATAAGGTACACATTTATTTAACTGACTCTTTAGCATAGACCAGACAGGATGTGAACGTGCTGGTTGTTATGATCACCTTCTTGGACAGCCAAACTATTTCCTATTCTAGCTTTATTCTTTTGTTCTTATTTTGAACAAAACATCCAAATTAGGCTTGAGAAACTTTCTGAAGATAGATCTACCTCCCCCTCCTGTCCAGCCATGGCTCCACTGTGTGTAAGCCATGACATGACTGAGGTTGTCTCCCAAGCCCCACAACTGAATGTGTTTGGTCCAAACTCATCCTAAAGTTAGCTTTTTCAGACCAAGTTTTTGTGCTATTAAAGTTGCTCCCTGGGGTCAGAGAGTCCATGCTGACATTTTCAGGTGGGGTTAATGATTTAATGTGACTCATATGTCAGTGCTAACTCACTCAGGTCTCACAACAAATCCAACCGATGACTCAGGAAGACAATTTATCATTGTATTTAGATGATGGGAGCTTATGGTGTCCAACATTTCTAAAAAGAAAGAGAAGTAATATATATTTGGCAGTTTTTTTTGTCCCTACTATCTCTTTGCAACTTTGTGAAGTGATTAGATAGCCCTTATCAGAAATAGGTCGCATCTCCGAGAAAACACCAGGCTGTGTCCTCCCTGCTGCTGATAGTGGGTTGGGTTTAAAGAGGACATAGTGGTTAATGTTTTTGCAGTTAGCATGTGACTTCATCCAGAGGGGACACATAAGTAAGAAGAGAAAGGGTATCTGTGAATCACGTGGAACTGCCAGGGTTGCCGAGTGCAAAAGACAGAATCGTTTCTGGCCTCATCTAAGCATGTTTGAACCCAACAGAAAGGAACCCACCAATTTTTATGCTTTGCAAACCACCATTAATGTGCATGAAGATTAATAACAAGAACATTATAGAAATACTGTTGTGGTTTGCAGGTGATGGTGTGCACAGCCCTGACACTCAGATTCATGCTCAAATAAAAGAATGGCCCGAGCTTAGACATAGGTCCATACCAGGATGAAATCTGTGCACAACTCTTTTCACCCTGCTCCTGATTTCCTTGGGGCATGGTACAGAAAGGAGCCATAGGATGTTCCAGGCAAATATAGTCATCAATCCTACCCTGCAGTTTAGATGCAACCAACAAAAACTACTAGTTTCACAGAAGAGACATTGATTCAGTCAAATGCTTTCAAGCGTATTTCCTTCTTCATTCTGTAAATGAGCTAAAATAGCTATTGAATGCTGCAGCTAGACATTGAAAACTTTCTTAGCATTTTCTTTTGAACAGCAAATACAAAATAAGAGCTTGGTTATGTAGCATTGAACTAAATTCATTTTAGAAATGGAACTGGGATTGCAGTAGGTATGATTTTCACATATCACTATTCCTGTTGATTTGCCAGAGACAGAGCCAGTATAAATAGAAGCTGTGTTTTTGTCAGAAGTGAAGAATGAGCTTGAAATGCTGAGTCATAAGAGATACCACATAAAAAAAGTATGGGCACAGAGCTGAGACCTGGAGGTGGCTCATAAAACAGGAAACTTATTTAGCAAGTATTAGTAATAGCTTAAATATAGTGTTACATAAATGCACGTCTTTGTTATGCTGGTGAGACACAGGGACTTTTTTTTTTTTTTTTTTTTTTTTAAATTTTAGGCTGGGAATTTTAAGGGTTTTTTTTTTTTTTTTTTTGAAAGTATTAGGCTGGGAATTCTAAGAGTATCTTTATTGTATTTGTGGACCCTAAAATTTCATGTTAAAACACTTCCGAAGACTGATCTTGATATTTACCCAGCTGTTTGTTTGAGTTATAAATAAGTGGTAGGAAGTACCAAGCGTACCACTGGTTTATATAATATTTAAACTAGGTCAATGTGCAATGAACTCTTCAGGTAACGGAGTCCAGTAGACAATTATTGCCTGACACTTCAGTTTTCTATTTGGATAATTTGACCTTTTAATTGAGCACTTAACCTGAAAGTTTACACAGTTCAGGGCCACTTTGGGGAAAAAAAATAACACAGCTCTAGGATATATATTATTCTCCAAATTTCCAAATAAAATTTAAAAAAATGGAAAAAAGCAAGAGTTTTCATGGAGCTGATGACCGATGTTGAAGCTCACAGGAAAAATCCAGGGGTGTTTTTCACTTCAAGCAGAAGTGACTGTTTTTTCTGGCGGAGCAGAGTGGGTCACGTACTCAAGTCAGTGTTGGGATAGGCTGCACTCTTTGGCCTCTTCCTTATCGTGTAAGAGATTCGTGCTGCGTATTTGTTCTGCACACCCACAGCAGAGTTGGTGTAAGCTAAGTTTGCTGCGCTTACAAAAAATGACTGTATTTCGCGTATTCCGAAAACTCGATGCTTTCCTGGAAGCACTGGATTCGCCGGGTATGTGCCATCAATTCGCTCAGCAAATTCTGAAGGCCGTGCTGGGAAGAGGTGCGACGAGGCAGCAGCCAGGACCGGGCTGCCGCTGCCCTGCTGCGGAGCCTGCAGCCTGCTCCCTGCACATTCCTGAAGTGCCCCCAAGGAAAGGTGTTTCCAAACCGGGGCTGGGCACTCTTGTAATTGTCTTGATGGTCTAGATACTGCCTGCAAGTTGTAGGCTGAGTTGCATACCTAAAGATTGAGACTGGTTATAACAGAATTCTGCTGAAACATTTTTTTTGTTTAGAAAAGCCACATCCTGATAAAAAATAAATATTCCTTGTGTACTTTCTGGGGCAGCTAGTTAATTTTACAGCTCTTATGGGCTGCCCAGCTGGTAAAATGGGCTGTAACACAGCCAAGGAGCTAGCACAGGGTTTCTGAGGCCTCAAATTCCAATGTTTTTTTTTTTTTTTTTTCCAGCTTGATAGTGTCTAATAAAAGATAAAGGTTGAGAAGCAAACTGTTTTTCTTTAGATCAAGGACTGCTAAAGCAAAGGCAGTGCTCTTACTCATAAGCAAGCTTGATAATCCCAGTAAAGTCTCTCATCAATTCTCTGAGATGAATATTCCAGTTCAGATCATGCAGCTCATTGCTGGTAAGGAGGAGGGACGAACTTTTGCAATAAGTTCCTATGAGCTGATAATCAGTTTCTACTAGCCCTTTTCTAACTGGTTGCCCAAGAAAATTAAAGGAAACCACAAATCAATATTTCCACACCACTGACTACCCAGAGTTTTTTTTGGCCGCAACAAACCTGGGCTTGGAAGACTGTGTGCAACACAGAGATAAAATGGGCAGCAGGGAGAACAACTGAAAATGTAAAAACATACTCAGGGCTTAGGATGTGGGATTTAGGATGATTCTGCTTTGGCTGCAAGAGACAGAGAGAGAGAAGGAGAGAGAGAGAGGAAAAAAGGAAGCTTGATAAAATCCGTTCTAGCAGAAAATACTAAGTGAAATTATAAGGAATTCAGGAAGAAATGCTTGTGGAGATAATTTTTATAACAGCTCTCAAAACATTTGCATAGCAAAAGAAAAGCAGTGGATATAAAGATTTTTGTTGCCAGTTAGACTCCGGACACTTTTAGCATCCTCTGTGAAATAAGCAAGTGGTCTTGGCTGAAGCTGCATTGGACAAGATGACCACAACTGTCCTAGCTGAAAAAACAAGAGATTAACGTGCAAAATGAAAGTCAGTCTCTCTTCTAGAACAAGATCCCTAAGGCAAAAACTAACAGAGCTTTAACTAGAAAAATGTTTCCTATCTAAAAAATGGAAATGATCATTTACAGCACAGCTAGCCATATCCCCTTTATCATCAGAAGTAGGAAAGTAATGCTACGCATCTGGGAGCGTGTATATTGTCATAAGATGAAGGTATACATTTAATGGAGACATAAGCTTTAGACCAAAGTAAATAAAGAATCTTGTGGATCAAATATAGTAACTCAAACCTCCTCCTGCTGAGGCTGGTGGCAATGACCACACGTATTTCCTTGTACTTGATCAGCTCTCTTTAATAATAAACCATCAACTAAACCATACGTGGACAACAGAGAAAATGACTAAAAAACACTTTTCAAAGAACAGCACGTAGCTATATTCCTTTTTTTCACACACCACTAATAAATAACTTGCACTGACTTTCCCACTGGGAGTCGGGGTCCTTTGGGCTGGCTCACACAGGGGTTCGGTGGATCAAGGGGCTCCTGGTGCTTGTCCAGTGCCATATCAGAGGCTGAGGGGTTTTAGCACCAGTGCTGCACGCTGTAGTGCGGTCTGCTGGTGTTGCATGCCATGGTGCACCGGTCTGGCCCCCCCTGCTCCTGCCTTTCTGTCCATCAGTCCTCTGGGTGAGGGCTAGATCCACTCCTCCTTAATTAATCAGAGCTGGAGGAGTCCTTACGAGCTAGCAAGGGAAAGTCATAATCTATGTGTATTTGTTAGATGTGTCAGCTAACCCATTTTGACTCCAGCCTAGCCCAGAGACTCAGCCACCCCAAAACTTGCGCTCCCACTCTTTTCGCCTTTTCACCTTTACCCAAGTCATAGTATCTGTGTGCTCTGGCTGATAAGAGCTGGTGGAAATCTTGCTCCGAGAGTGCCCATGAGAAAGAATGTTTAACTTGTCAGTGCAAGGAAGAGCAACAACTCATTCTGTGTTTTTATTATTTGTGTCTTATCCTGTCCAGTTTGAAAAATTTAAAAACAAACGATACTTTATTTCTTATGTGAACATAAATATGGATTAATCCCTCTAGCCTTACAGGAAAAGGGGGTGTAGAGAGATCAAAAGGAGGGGAAATCCACATGGGCCTAGAAAAATGTTAGTATTTTTTGCAAATAAGCATAACGTGTAGTCAGATGATCAAAGTGGCTGAATTAGTTCAAATATTATTCTTGGAACAGAGCAGCAAACACTGTGTTTCTGTTTCTTCCTTGACCTTCCAAGTAAAAATACCATTAGACATGAGAGTGTCATGCATGTCTCTGAAGTAAACGCAGCTTTCATGGCCTGTTTTTTCCTACTGTTTTTCCTCCTTTCTTATGAGGTGAGAAGGCTATAGAAGGCTGGTTGCCCACACTGACCCCCACCTGCTGCATGGTGGCATTTTTGGTTTACACACATGGCCCACATTATCTTTGTGCAACAAGGTGTCTGAAAATCATCTGGATCTTTTATTTCCTCTCGTCATGACTTGTCTCAGCTCTTCAGACTCTAGCAAACTCCCAACACAGTAATATTAAGAAGTCCAGGAAACATTTGCAGCTGAGACTTGTGAGCTTGCATCTGCCTGCCTAGGTGCGTCCTGGCGAAGGCTCCCATCCCCGCATCTCCGTCCCTCGTGAGATGTCCTCCCCACAGCCCCACGCTGCTCTCCCACAGCAGCGGGCGGGCTGGGACAGGAACCCTGTGGCGGTTTGGCTCAGCAGCGCTGACTGTCCCGGCTCTGGCGGCTGGGTCACCAGCTGGGGCAGGTTTGGCACCGCGGGGGACGCAGCGGGGCATGCGGCCAAGGCACCGCGGTGCCGCTGGCAGTGCCGGGACCCCGCAGGCGCCGGCTCCTTCCTGCTGGGGCATCTGGGCAGGGCCCTCTGTTGTTTTTTAAGTGGATATCAAGTCATGAAGTTCACAGAAGCAGATCGCGAAGAAGCATGAATGTATTATCACACACACTGGTCACTGAGACTAGTTACTTTTTAACGCTTTTTCTATTAATAGCAAAGCACCAACAAGAGGTCAGGAGAGCAAGTTCAGCCAGTGCATTTTTCAACTGAAGGAAGCCAAAAATAGACACACAAAAGTCCAATCCTGATAAAACTTTAATTTATTTAGTAAAAAACACATACTATACTAACTCTGCGAGCCCTGGAGGCACTGATCCCTGAACTCATTTGCTAGTTCCTTGGAAGCTGTAGAATAAATATAGTGTTAACAATGCAGGTGAGCGTCATTTACTTTTAATCTCGCTTTTGGTAGTGTTTCCAAACTAATAAATATCATTTTTTTTCTACTTTTCAGCCTATGAACTGAAATGAAGTTCGAGAGTATTTTAATACATTTTATTAAGTACAAAGGAAACACAAAGCACCTGTTAAGTTAATTCTAAAGAAAAAAAAAAAAGCTATTATATTTCAGTTCCAATGCTATGAAGCTGCCAGTATTAATCTTGTGACTACAATAATCCCTGGTTTGGTATGTACTCATGTAGCTGAGAAACCAGCTGGTCCAAAGTATATTCCACTTAGGACTCAAACCAACATTTCTTGGAAACTTCCAAACTCACAAGAAAGCCAACAGATATTTTCAGCATTCAAGAAAGACACAGTTGAACACAGCAGTATATAAAGACTAACCAAAAAGTTGTTCTCCATGTCTGAAAAACTGTTAACCACAAGTACATGGGAAATAACATCAGATAAATGAAGGAGAAATTGCCATAAAACACTCAAGCCAATTAGCAAGCACAACTAGGTAGTAAATTGTTGACGTGAGGGAAATTCTTCCTCCAGCTGGAGCTCAAAGCAGTTGCAGAAAAAGCTTTAGAGATGGCGTTCCCAGATATGTCTTACTTCAGGTCTTCCTTCACAGTTGGCTGTGAAGTTGACTCACTCAGCGAATGAGTTTTGAAATAAGCCTCTTAGGACAAAAGAATTCAGCAGGTGACACTAAGCAGTGTCACAGGTTATTTTAGGAAAACATTTAACACAAGTCAAACCAGTTTAGTGAAGAAACCTTAATAGACATGGAGGGATTTTTTTTCCTGGAGAGGAAATGTACACCACCTTAACTCATTCCACCTTGCCTTATCACATGGCTATTATAAAGGAGCTATCACCTGTATCACTAGAGACATCCAAATAAACTGAAAATTAAAAATACATTGAAACCAGAGTATTTTAGAAAGTTAAAACAACTTTACCATGCAGCTGAGCTGCACAGGTCATTGGTTGGCTTTCCAGTCAGCAGCCTTTATCTCCTGTAAATAAGAATCCATGATAGCCTTTCACTCAGTAATTAATGCCACTACAACATCTTCTGTGTTTATTCAGTCGTAGACCATCCAAAGGTATTTCATCTCAATGGGAATACTTAAATGTGGAGTCATGTCTCTATTCTCTTAAAATTCAGTCAAAAATGGGACCGAAATCTACTGACAAACAGGTTGCATTACTATTAGTTCTCACACAACTGTTTCTTTTTCACCTGAACTTCCAGGGCTTAGCAGTGAATGAGTTAAATCTCCTGTTTCTGGGATGTGCTGAGCAGCACAAACATTTGACATAAGAGCTGCTCCAGATCGCTCCAGACACACTCCTGACCAATTTTTGTCCATGCCCTTTGAGAGGAAGAAGCAGTGCCAAAAACAAAAAGCAGAAAGGTCCTGGAAGAAAGGAGTCATGCTGGCTGTACCCCATCTTCTCTCATTAGCAGCAGTTGCAAGATATTGCAGAGATTATGAATCATCACTTTGTCCAGGCACATTTTGCTAATTTTTCCTCTCCTTGATGAAGATCAAAGAGATGTTGTGTGGCACATTCCCTTTTTTTGCATCTCAGCTATTGGATGTCGCTCATGAATGGTAAGGGGTTCATATTCCTTCAGTCGCCATCTGCACTGGGTTTCTTGAGCAATGCCTGCACTAGAACAAGCCTTCTGGTCATAATTTGATAGTCCAGTCATGGACATGGGCAGAATACACTATCTCCATTGCCCTGCCTGGTTTTGCTCAGCTTGCCTCAAGGAAGATACAGTGCAGGCTCAAAAAAACAGCCTGGGAATGCTAGAAAGTGGTAGTTGGGTGGAACAGGCACAAGGGGATTTTCCAGGAGCCAAGGGGAGGGCATCTGACAGGCTGAGATAAGCACCAAGGGTAAGGATTGATAGAGCCTCGATTTCTATCCAATTGCACAAGATAAAACTGGAAAGGTGCAGCATGGAAAGAGAGGATGATGCCCTGAAGGGAATTAAAGGAGATAGTGTGCCTGCTTTTGAGCAAGTGCAGAATTAATTTGGAGTCAAATGCTATGGCTGGGCTTTTAAAATATCTAGCAGCTTTAAGTCGCTAATAATAGGCTATTTATCATTTCCATGCAAGCTAAGAATATTGTGAAGTCATGCACAGACTGTCAGAAGCAGTTAAGAGGACAGGTTTTCCCCATGAATGACACTGCCTAGTTAAAGTGTGATCCCCAGTGCCAGGTACCATACAAGCAGAAATCTAGCCCTAGATTAACGACCAGAAATAACCCAGCTGGTTTGTTGTGCACATGCTAAGACAAGAGCATGTAGGAAAGGGAGCAATATTTCTGAAGAAGCAAGTGATAGCCACTCATCAAAGCAAACTGCAACCTTTGACAGAAGTGCAGTGTAAAGTTGTCTGATGAAAACCCTTACTCAGGTCAATGAATTTTTTTTTTTTCCCCTCCTAACTCAAATAGGATTTGGGTGAAGCCTTGCATATGTCTGACAAGCACAGTTAATAAACTCTCAGGCTGTTTCACCAGGGTCTTCTGAACCATATGAACAGAGAAAAGCATCAGAAGGCAGGCTTGTCATCCAGTCAATAGAAAGTTTGGGGTGGAAGGAACTAAGTATACCAATAACATATCCATGGAGCTGTATAAAGTACCTGCTCTTTTCACACACACGGTATCAATAGTTTAATCAGCAACTGTATAATTTTAGATGGCTGTCATTTATGCTGCAATCATTAATCAAGGAGGAAACGAATGTTTATTGTACAGCTTGCAAAGATTTAAAAGTCTTTGGGGGAAAGGGTGTGTTCTAAAAGCAGGCACAAGGGTTTCTTGGACACTTGATATTCAGAGCAACTTTGTTCAAGGTTTTTACCCAATCTAATGTTGCTGAATTGTGCCTGATGACAGTGTGCCTGAAGATGTTTGGATGGAGCTGTTCTTTTAAATCAAAACATGCCAGGAGATTTAGCCAGTTTTCATGAAATATCCTTTCAAAATGAAAATGAAGAGCTGTTGACATAATAATGTTGAAACCTACCAGTTAGGAGCTTGACTGAAAGAAAAATCTTTGTCCAGGCATAATTTCCTATAACAGCCGTGCTGTTTCTTAAAAACAATTCTAAGTTTTCTACAAGATTTCTTTTCTCAAAGTATAATATTTGTATTTATCCTAAAGTATTTTCTCTCTCTCAAACATGATTTTGCTAAAAAAAATTCTTTATTTTAATTTCATTTCATTATTTCATTTCATTCTGCAAACACAAAAGAATTTGAAATTTCAAGAATTTCAAAAAACAAAAAATATCCAAGCCCAGTTCCCATTCTCCTTGAGCTGCAATACAAAGCTCCAGCCCTACCAGCAAGGCGTAAAGGCAAGGAGCTGTCAGCTGCAGCACACATTGCACAGAAGTAGAACATAGCTCTAGAAAGACTAACAAGTGAATGTGTGTGAGCATGGACGGCATCAGGCATGTGGCTTTACAGGGTTACAAGGCCACTCCTGTAAAATTTTGAGCATGCTGTGAGACCTTTAGGGAAGAGGAGAGAAGAGAGAGATGCAGGTGCTTCAAATGTTGCGTTTTGTTATGCCCATGCGAGCACGTCCCTGTGCATCTGCATCCTGCATGTCCCAGATCCTGAGCCGTGTCCGTTCCCTGGGCCTCCTGCCCCCAGTCGTGCCACTGCTGGGTGAGTGGCAGCTGTAGGAGCCGTGGGAGCTGCAGGATCCGTGGGAGCCGTGGGAGCTGCAGGAGCATGGACCCGGGCGGAGGCTGCCCTGCTCACGGGCTGTGCCCCAACATGAGCGCTCAGGCTGCCGGCTGGGGCAGCCAAACACAATACCCGTTCCCTTTCATAATCCCCATCATTCTTGTACCCGATCTCGCTCTGTTGAGACAGGCGTGTTAGTGATTGCTGTGTGATCTGTCTGAGCACCCTCTACTTTAACTTCCCTTATGAGCATGTTATTTCCATTACACAGAATTCACACCTTTGTTTATTTCCCAGGAGCTCCATTTTTTCCCAGAACTGCCCGTTGCTCCTTCTGTGGTTTTTCCCTGATCCCAGTGACTTCTATATATATCCCAATACTATTCATGTCCTCAAAAATCGATTGCTTTTTGCAGTGGAGTATGCTGGGCACCAAACACAGCCCAGGCAGGGCTTGTAGGAAACAGTGGCTTCCCAAAGGGCTATTGAATATGCAGAAAAATGTGTGCTCTGTTTTTTAAGGGCACCTGCCAGAACCCTGTTGTTGGATCAAAGCACAGATAAAACATTTGGCATCAGCCATATCCCCCCTGCAACATCTCCACCTGCAGGTAGTATAATATCCTATTTTTAAATATTTATTGCATTCATTTGCATCTACATATAAATAAAACTTTCCCTCCCTGCAGTGAATGGTGAATACCTGCACACTGTTGGCTCACAGCTAGTTCTTTGATTCCTCAAGCAATGAGCTGATCTGGTTTCTCTTTCATTCTGCCTTTGGGCAAGAGAACCTTTGCAAGAGTTATGAATCAACTCTATTTGAAGCTACCCTGCTTCCTGGAAAATGTCCTCAAGCACATCTTCTCATGCATTAGTTGCCAGACTTAGCTCTGAGCATGCCTCTTTGTTGGAATTTTTTTTTGCCACGGTTCAGCAACAAGGGCACCTTTTGCAATTAGTTCATTTGTGATTTGTTCGAAACAAAAGGCAAGTTCCTGAGAGGTTCTTGCATATTCGAAGTGAAACTTTGTCATTTAGGAAAAAAAAATCCTCTTGGATTTAGATGCTTCAATTTCGCCTAAATATTCAAGAACCTGAGGATATGCATCTCAAATTAAGTAGCCCAGCACCTGTCTTTCTCTTAAGAGTTATCTGGAGAGTCACTCCCTGAATCAATCTGTGCCTAAAGGTACAGTTACATGTCTCCTTTGACTTACATAAAGCTACGCTATTGCCAAAAAAAGTGGTATTGTCCTCTCCAGCTCCATGGTCTCAGTCCCCAGATACACGTTCGTGCCACTTTCCTAGTGTTGTCTCCAGCAACTTTGCAGCCAAAAGGTGAGTCAGCGCAGCTCTCTGGTCCTACTAAAAGCTACCCTGCAAAAAAAGTTTTTGTCTGGATCAAAGTTTCATGGTTGAGAGAGGTCACATTGTCATGAGAGGGGTGGAGGACAACAACCCATAATTAGTCTGTGAACCCACAAACTAAGTTCTCCTATTAACTTGAATTGGTGTGAATGGCTTTTATGGTCCTTTCCGTTTTCAGAAGAGGTTGCAGAGTGTATCTCTGGCAGCTGGTTAATGCCATTGAAGCATGGGATGTCTAAATCAATTATGAAAACATAATTTATGAAGAGGCCTCAAAAATAAGTATCCTTACAAATGTGGCCTGCATTCTTTCTGTAACTCTGCTGTGCTTTGTCTCCTTGAAATGTTTTTCTCCTTCTGCATGTAAATAGGTATTTAATAGGCAGATAGGCTGAGCAGAAGCCTCCACAAAGATGCAGTACTGGAGTTAGTAAAGCTGATAAAGCAATATTTCACTTCACTGCAAATGTTTCCTTCAGTCTGCATTCTTTATTATTTCTTTCAAGAAAATGTACTTAGACTTTGAAACTTGAACTTTGAAATATTCATTTTTTTAGGAAAAGCAAATGCCTGATACCTTATGGAGTAAGATTTCCATCAAATGTCGAGTAACGTATCTTTCAACTTCCTATCTTTTTTTCCAGGGGGTTTCAAGAAAATAATATGGTTATTATCAGTTTAATTAACATTTCTTTCTCTTTTTCAAGCTTTATAATGGGTAAATCATGTTTATTGAACACTTGTATGGTGGCTGTTTTGAATTGAACTGGTTGCCATCAATAGCAAAGTATTGCTTGGATCTCTGTTGTTTAGAACAGTATCATCTTGTCACTGAATAAATCATTCTTGGCCTTTTTTTTTTTTTTTTTTTTCTGCAAAAGTCCAATGCTTATTCTAAAGCTTCACTTCTGGGAGGTATACTTTTGACCAGTACCAAAATGTGACTTTTTTATAGATTTGTTGATGATGACCCAGAATTAATTTGCATTATCTAACAAATTTCCATTCCTCCAATGACTTGTCTATGTTCTTCAAAGCTAAATTTCAGACACTGTTGTACACCTCTCTTACTAAAAACACCACCCCCAAATTCTTTTCTTATCACTTCACAAGTACTCTTTCTTATTTTCTGATGAATTCATTGTATGAAAATGTTAAAGGATTTTTTTTTTTTTTTTAGCAGAAACTTCATTTCATAAAGAAATTTATTTGGTCTGTAGCATTGTTTGAAAAATCTCATGAGTTCTTAGTAAGTATTTTTAGAGATGTTATCCATGCTTCATTACAGGCTTTTTGTATTTTTCATACACATACATACATGCACACATACCTTCATACATATATATAGGTTAGATAGGTATGTGTGTATATATAAATTCACCATCAACAATTTCCAGAAAGAAAGGCAGAATTTCATAGACTGAATGTAGAACTAGAAACCTGAAATATGGAAATAAGGGCTGAAAACCTGAAATAAATACTTGCAGCCCTTGTATATATGTGGTTGCTCTTGCATGACAGGTATTCAGAAACACTTGCTAAGTGCACGTACACACAGTGCCAGCTTGGAATCAAAAGCCATGGTTAATAAAGTCAGACATCACATTTGTAAATGTTATAGTTGACATCACCACACTCTTCTGTAAAAGGGTTTTAATCCACCTCACCCATGGTGGAGAAGCACATAATCATTTTGCTTTAATAAACGTGGTTATATTCTTAGTGATTTTTTTTCCCAAGGAATACAACAAGTCTAGGTTTTGGGGCCACTTTGACTGCTTGGCAGCATTTGGAGACAGCTCCAGGGCCTGGCCTGGCTCCTGAGATCACTCAAAGACTGGAGAAGCACATCTTAGTTGCATGTTTAGGACTGGTTCCAGGTGCCCCTGGTGTAGTTGGAGATGCCCTTCTGCACCGGAGACACACACACCAGGCCAGCACGGATGTGCAGGACCTCCCCAAGAACTGCTGGTGGCTGGAGGGTGGGTTTAAAGTCATGGAAGACACCCACAGTGACAAAGTGCTCAGTCAGCTGGACCCCTCACTCTCTGTCCCTCTGTGTGTAGGTGGATTTCTTGAGTTTGTTGGTTTCGAAACCATCACATGGTTTCCTTCTTTTCCCTAAGCTCACAGATTCCTGGCAGCATGAGCATACCTACCAGCATACCGCACATCAGCGGCTTTCACACAAACACACGGACGGGTATCCTGCAGAGGGTGGGCAGTGCTTGCACCACAGCACGAGGGAGGAGGATGTCCGCTCCGGGTGCGCTCCACTCACAAGTCCTGCTGCCTCTTCAGAGATGGAGGTGTCCAGGATGGGCTGGGAAGGTCTAAGACACAAGATGTGCTATTCAACCGAGGGGTTGCTTATTGTATATTGTATCTTCTTATGCAGTATCTGAGAGATTTGACTGCTTCCCTCATGTGGAGCTCTGTGGTCAGTAAGGGACAGTTTATGTCCCATAGGCTCTTTCCCTTATAAAGACAATGCAATCCAGTAGCTGATTTATATTGAAAATGTTTAATTCATGGATTTCTTTGAAAAGAAGTCATCAGTGAAACACTGTTGTGAGATGTTACAGTAAATTGATGTTTGTTTCTGCCTGTAAAAATATTCAAACAGAACATCTGTTTCAAGTTTATTTTTAAGCAGAAAAAAAATCTATTTTTACAAAGCTAAAAATTAGAGTTAGCACCCAGAATTAGTATGCTATATAATACAGTAAAGGTATACTGTTTTTGATCAGATAACATTAGCAATTCAAATATGTAAAGTATTAAAAAAAAAAAGTAGCAGTTAATTTTGTCATCTTTGAAGTTATTTAAAGATTTCACAATTCTGCAAGTTGCACAACCTGTCTCCATCCGGTAGAAAATCCAAGATACTCCAGGGTTTAGTCTTTAATGATTAAAAATACCTTTCTGTGGCATTTCAACCTCTTGTACACTTATTATAAGGGAGAAGCTACAATGGAAGCTGCCAATAAAGATTTAATAATATCTCCAGTTAATGGAGAAATTTTTACCGGTGTGTTCGGTGACTGCATACAGGACACCTCTCGTTTAGTTCTCTCTTCTTTTTTTTCCCCGTGGGGTGTGACTTGCATTGAAATGAGATAATGCTTTTGTGTGTCACAAGGACCAATGCATATTTAAAGCTTTTCATTTCCATTGCACTGACAACATAGCCAGAAGGAAGACAGGATTGTTCTGGAGTACCAAAACTTGGCATCTCCTGAAATGAGCAAAAGATGTATGTGAGCTAAACTGTCTTCATGTCTTGCTGACCTGGAACCTTCCTTCTAAGCTCTTCCTTCTTCTGCTTATGCTCTGTAGGTCCCATTCAAAATGACTAAAATTTCTGTTCTGGGTGAGGACTTTTCCTGTGCTTATTGCACTTCATCAGTTTAATTCTGTCACCTTGCACGCTCAACATAATGACTGTGTTGACAAAGTGCAGTTGTGTATCTGCAGTTTGTGGTTGAATGTTCCTGGAGAGCCACCAAACCAGCTCCCAGTTTTAGGACTGAGGATAGCCTTTGGCCATGGATTGAGCTGGCTCTTGGCTGATCCCTGATCAGATATGTGGGTACCTTTGCCCTGAACCAAGGGAAACTGAACTTGATGCAGGCATTGACTTCATATGCAAAATTATTTGTGATTTCCATTGGTATAACTGAGATGAGAATAATTTTGTTTGTTTTTTTTCTTTTTTTTTTTTTTTTGTGGTAACTGGGGTTTTTTGTGCTCTAGACAAGTGTAACCCATACTGTCTGAAGTATGTTTTTTTTTAAAGACTTCCTTCCATTTTTTTCCATTAAATATAGAGAACATTTTTCCTTTCTTCACCTTGAGCAGCTCAGTGCTGCTGGAAGTCCATCTGACAATGAGGATACCCTTTAGTTCAAGGTAAGCAAGATCTGCACCATGCCTCTGCTTCCCTCCTATCTCCTTCTTTTTACATGGAACACAGTTCAATAGCAGGATGAATCAGATTATAATAGTGATTTATTTGGTTTACTATCAAGTTTCTGGGCACCTAAGTTGATAGTGGAGGGTAAAGTATCAGGTGTGTGCATACCAATTTGGGAAGACCAGGGGGTAATTCTTGTACTCAGAGTTCCCCTTTATTGCCTTGTTGTGCTGCCTGCCAGCGGCTGCCTCTGCTGCCTTTTCTTCTCTGACACGCGGTGCCTGGAGCTCATTCAACACACTTAACAATTAAAGGCAAAGAGTTAGAACTTGTCGGGAGGAACATGCCTGAGAAAGCAAAGTATAATTTACCCTGATTATAAAATGCATTCCATTCCACACTTGTTTTGACATTGTCCCTTGGAGAAAAATATTTTGTCTCATAAAGAAGTCTTATTGTTGCTTTCCTTGTCAGGAGGAAGGTTGCTCCATAAGTGTTCAGCCCCAACCAAACCCTACAATGTAAAGATTTCTAAACCTCCTTCTGGATCAAAATACCATAGGTTAAGTTTAATGCTGTTTCAAAGCCCCAGACTAATGATCACACAGCCGAGAGAAGAGAGATCAAAAAAACTGTGATCAAGAGATGAAAGTCAATATAGTCCATCCTCTGCTAGCACAGAAGAACATAGGAATATAGAACATAGGGTTGAGAGCTACTGTATGAGGCAGTAGTGCAACAAGAAAGAAGTGTACAGTAATATTCTTGTAGAGAGTTGGGCTGTCTTGGAACATGCACACTGTAACACACAACCAGATCCCAAGTGCGGGCTCCATCTGCCCCAGTTACACTCCTCTGCACAAAGTATTTGCAAGTACTGATTCTCTTGTGGCTGATACCAGTTTCATGTTTACATTTCTCAGTGCCAACAAATGTATTCCTGGTTTATACCTCAGAACGTGAAAGGGACTAAAGCTGTGGGATTGCAGCCCTGAGCTGCAGCACAAGAGAGCAAAGAACCAACAGTATTGAGAGCAGAGACTTCAGAAAGGTCAGGCCACATGCTGTTTCTGCGACAAAACTGTTTAGCACCTCTCTGTGATTTTTACTCTCTTGAAAGCTGATACTCAGAAATACCCAAGAATAAATTTTGGTGAGTAATTATAATGCTTAGTTTCGTAAGGTAACATTCATACTTTTTTCCCAAGACATGCATGGAAGGACACATCAAAAAAAAAATTGAATACAGCCACCCACACTATGGTATATCATTCCACAAGTTATCATAACAACACACACAACCAGCAAAGAGATTAATGAGACTGCTTGTAGTTTCAACCTCAATAGGCCCTTTTGTTTAAATTCTCTGAAGTAAAAAGGCAGCATTTTCTTCTAAATCTACACCCTTTACATGGATTTTCAATATCTGTGCCACAAATGACATGCTGGAAATTGTTAAGCTTCCTTCTTTTATAAAAAGTGATATTACATTAAAAACCTACACATATATGTGCAGTCCCACAGAGGTCAATGGGATGTTTCACATATTTAAAATTAATCCTCTACAGAATTGTCCTCCTGAAATTTGTTCTGAAATGAACTTTATCTATTAACATTTCCTAGAATTAATTTCTCAGAGCTTGGGTTATTTTGCCACATCAGTTAAAGTCAGAATTAACACAGACACGAACTCTACATCTAGTTGTTGAGAACAAATATCCTCCTCCGTATGCAAAAAGTCAAACTAGAATACATTATCTGTGGTTTAATCACAGCGTTGAAAAGTTGTATGTAGAGAATGACTCAGAAAATGCTATTTAATAGCCAGTTTATAATGAACAGAACATATATGAAAAATGCCAGATTGTCAGTCCTGAAAACTGGCATTTGCTATCTCTCAAAAAGCACAGACTTGTCTCCAACTTGGTCTGTATCATTCCTACCAACACACCTAAAGCCTGAACAAAATTAACTTCCTTTTGGATATGTAAACCTAGTTCACTTCCTTGTTGAGAAAGTTAATGGGGAGGCCAACTAATTCCATTCATTTTATGATCCAACTATCTTCTTCCTCTAAGGAGCAACTGTAACAAATGGTAACAGGGAAGTAGTAATGTTATTGTCTTTTTAATAAGTAGTTTTGAAAGAACAAAATATTTCAAAGGAACAAAGAACTGAACTGAATTTATCCAGATGACAATAAGTAAAAGGTTTCATAGAAAATTATTAATCTCAGAAACATCATGCTGCTTCTCACACTTCTGAAATATAAGAAACCCGGACATGTTCCTTAATGTGAAATTCTGGCTTGGTCATTCATTATCTGTGTAGTTTGATAATTACCTATTTCCTAAGTAAATTGCTTTGGACATTTACTTTGAGGTAGCAGATTAATGAAGTTCTTTGAAAACTTCAGGAATTTGAAAATGCACAAAGCTTCCGGAACAAATTTTTCCAGATCAGTGGTTATTGTACCTTTAGAAATCCAGAAGACAGCACACATTTGTACCACAGCTCATACAGAGTTGGTTAAAACCTTACTCACAGCAATACTTATGTAGATCTTTGAGTCCACTAAATTTAAAGAGTGAAATTAATAAGCAGCCCAGTAAGCGTGAACCTGTTATTTAAAATACAGAAGCAATAAAGGATTTCGAAATATCAGATTACTAGTCTGTCAAGGTCAGTTCAAATAGATAACACCTCTTCTCTTTGGTTGTCTTTAAAGGTTAAATCTAAACATTTAAAAGCAATGTGATATGCCTAGAACTGAACAATAATCTTGATGTTCTACTGACACTTGCTTTAAACTGGCACAGGTGTATATTATTAATGCCGTGGCAGCTTGGATAGATGTCCCCACATGGACTTGCACCTCAGCACGAGCTGCCAACCTGCCCAGCGTTTGGATGAGCAGCTGTGCTCTTCCAGCCCACCTGCCCCAGCCTCCGAGGCGTGGTGATCCTGGCTGCCAGATTGGTTTCAGCAGCACAAACTGCAGTCGCAGTAAAGTACACATTGCAATATGATTTTTGGAAAAGCAACATTCTCACACAGTACTGTGCGATTTTTGTTACACCATCATTCATTCAGCCAGAGGCAGCCTTAACTTGGCAAAGACTGCGTGGTTTTGATAACTGTCAAATCTGCTCTTTGTGTAACCATCAGGCTGTCTGTCAGAGTGCTGGCTGGGTGGCTTTTTTTTTCTGTACATCATTTCTTTTGATCCCACAAAGGTTCAAATTATTTTCATCCTTTCTCAAAACTTTAGATCGATTTTATCGTGTCAAAGTGGAAGAGAAATGTAACAACTCCATCCCTGGAGACCGCGGTACTGTGCATGCTGGGGAGAAACTTGTTCAGACTGTGCTACATATGCAGAAAGCCCTGTAATGCATTCACTGATGTCTGATAAGATTACCCAGAGGAAAAGGAACTGTAGGAAGGGATTCCTACAGGGATGTTCCTGAATTCCCAGGCTAGGCTAGACTGAAGGAATAGCAAGAAGATTAATGGCACAAAAGGCATTTGGCATCAAAGGTGTGTGCTGCAGGGCTTAACCCATGTACTTGCCTCCCGGGATCTGCCTGCCCAGGGCTGGTCCTGTACCAGGCAGTGCCCAGCAACCCCTCAATCAGGAGCTGGGCTTGGCAAGGGTGAGACAGGTCCTGGAGGAAGACCTAGACTGGAAATGCTTATGTGCTTAAGTATGGGAAGGGTGCTGGGAATGAGCCATTAGAAAGCTTTATTAATAGAAATTTGGGACATTATGGAGCAGTTAAGTGGTACTAGAAGACGTCAGAGTCTACCATGTTAAGAATCAAATCTGAGTCTTTGGAGGCTATGGGCTATAGCTATTAATACTCTAATTATCATCTAGCTATGTAGCCTTAGCCTTTATACACTGCTGATAGACAGAGTTGAGCTTGCTCTGAAGCTGTATTTGTTAGCATCAATGATTGATGTATGACAGTGTACCGAAATAGCCATGATAAATTGTAGCCTTGCAGATGTAAAACAACTGGTGGCTAGGGTAGAAGTTTTCTATTAGTCTCTCCCCAGGTTGGTTCTTGTGTTGCAATTATAGCACACAAATCAAGCAATAGGAGATAGCATAATGCAGAAGTTTTTGTGGGTTGAATTAAAATAACTTGATGATGTAGAACTTCAAGTTCAAGCTCAACAAGGCATGAGAGACACAGAGGGATGGAAGTACCACAGAATTTTTTTTTTTCCTTCAAGAAGTTACGATGAACTACAAGACTTTTTTTGTAACACTGTGAAGATTTTATAATAAAACTACGGATGAATATTTATAGAAAAAGATCTTTATTACAAAATTATTATTACAAAATTGTCTAGAAAGATTCAAATAATGCACAAGGTGCTTTACATGTTGTTGTATGGCTACATTTACATGTTTGAGTATGACTAACAGAGGGAAAACAAACAAGCAAACAAAAAACACCTCAGGAGACAAGAAATTCTAGGAAGTTGAATTGTTTCAGAATACAAAACAAGAGTAATCATTCATGGATTTATACATAAACCTTTACTTGAAACTGCATCATGGGAAAATTACACTAGTGCCCATAAGAGTTAACATACAGTATTGCATGCAGGGCAGTGACAAGTTTAACCTTTAGATACAGGTATTGAAATCTCCACAAAAATATAGATCTCTTGGAAATATTTAGGTTTCTTATTTCCTGTGATGCTCTGAAACATGCATTTTATATTACTCATCTACTGAAGGAACTATCCTGTTAGGATAATCATCATTTAATAGTGGCAGAACCCATAGGATTCCAGGGATTCCATTAATGGATAAGGCCTCTCATATAAAAAAAGGCCACTAAGGTTTTACCATAAACATGTGATAAGATGGCTTGTGCCAGGGTTGGAGGCATAAACACTGCATGGGTAAGAGCAGATTATGTGGCAGGCACAGTATTGCAATTGTTCAATTTGAAGTCCTGTGCAGGCATGAAGAATAAACCCCATTATACAGCTTTGTCCTTACTCCTCTCTTATTAAGGAAGTGAATAACTTCCTTAATAATATACTTTATATAAAAATATACTTTCAATATGCTAATTTTTAAGCCCTGGTGTTAGCCTTATTACAGACTGCCATCTTAAGTGTCAGTTTAATTTATGGCATTGGTAATTTGATAAGGACTAAGCAATTTTTTTTCCCTTAAGCTGACTTCCTGAAGCTCTTCAACCCTGAGCTAACAGGACCAGTGCAGTTGTGACTGTTGTTCCCCCAGGTATCCTATATGATACCCACAAACTGTGGATGAGCTCTTTTCAGGCTAGTCTACTGAACAGACTGTCTGTGATAGTTTCCCTGTACACCACCGACTATATATAAAACACTCCACAACTCATGGTCAAGCTCTATCCTGCACAGTCCCTCCACTGCACTAAACCAGTGTATTTGTGTAGGCATATGAATGTGCACAGTATTTTTCTTTCCTTTTAGCATTGCTAAGTACAGCTGAACTAACTAACCATATTTTCCAATAAAACACTACAGGAGCTTTTGTTGGTGCTATTTCTGTCTCAGCAATTGTTTGAGGCACGTGTGTTGCAGTTTCTCCACCAGTTACCATAGGTTTTGGCCTTCCTAGTTGATGTATATTGTTTCAGGAAAGGCAGCAGTGGGATTCTCATTCATCAATTTGCAAGCTGTATTGAAAAGAAAAACTATATTGTGATCTTTTGTAGCACACAGAATGTTTTGTTGTTAAAAGTAATGAAGCATGATGGCATTTGGTAAATCTCACATTGTAAGGGCATAGAAAATCATCTGTTCTCTTATAGTCATAGTTCCATGTGGATTTTAAATGAGGTTCAAAGAAAAGTCTCATTACCCAGGAGACCCTTATGCCCACACCTTATCGCCTGTGAAATGCAATGGGGAGCTCCCGGCTGGGAATCAGTATTCCTGAATGGAGTGTTTCTACTGGCTTGTCATCAGTTGCCACTATTTGGTACTTGCGAATGATCTAAAACACAAATATTTCAGTTAGCATGTTTTAGCCTCTATATACTCTGATTAGACGAAGTGTAGAACAGCTACACATTCTGTAAAAGATGTCATGCAAGAGTATTTACCCAGCAAAGGGCCAAGTGAAGCTGCAGTTCTGCTAAGCGACGTCCAATGCACATCCGCTTCCCAATGCCAAATGGAACATGAGAAAAAGGATTTATTGAGTTCTTCTGAAGCCAGCGCTCTGGTTTAAACTGAGTCCAGCCATTAAAGTATTCTTCATTGGAACCCAGGGCATGGCTATTTATCATTAGTACTGTCTACAAACAAAGCAATAGAGACAATCTAAGCTACAAATTGGCTGAAAGCTACCAAGTGAGTCAGCTTGTTAATGGAAGAAAAAAAAAAAAACAACACAACAGTAAAAGCAAGGCAGTTTCCAGAGAACTGCATGACTTCTTCTGAGAAGAAGAATTCAAAGACAGGAAAGGTCATAGTTTCCTCAGAAAATAATTGAAAAAAAAAATCTTGAAATAGAACACCAAAATATTTTTGTCTAAATCCAACAACAATACAAGCAGGAACGGTTTTCCCATTTGCAGGAATTCTTCTCCTGGCTTCCTCATGCAGGCCTGATGTTAGGACCCATCCTTCGGCAAAGTCATTTTGAGACCAAAATATAACCAACTTCATTTGTTTACAGGACAGTTAATCAATAATTAAATTTTTAATAAGTTAAATTAATTGACTTACGCCTTTGGGTAGTACATAGTCTCCCAGAACCATTTCTGTGTCAATAGTGCGGGTAGTAAATGGCACTGATGGTGTTAATCTACAGTGAAAAGAAAAAACAGGTCAGATTTCTAGCATGTTTTCTTTCTGTATGTGTAATAGTTTACCCTAAACAACAAGGTGCACAAAATTAGTACACATTAGCAGGTAAAACTTTGTGGTCATGTTGCTTTCTGCAAGTTATTTGAGAATTTTACCTCATGGATTCTTTTAGACATGCTTTTAGGTAAGGCATGTTCTTCAGGTTCTCAGCACTTGGACTCTCATTAGCAGCCAAAACGCTCTGTATTTCCTGAAGAAGCTTCTGCTGAACATGTGGATTGCGTGAAATGTTGTACAAAGCCCACAGTAAACTATTGGCTGTCTGAAACAAAATGAAAAGAAATGTAAGGCTTCCACTTACAGTGACAGAAACAAGTCACCAGAAGTTCAAAGCCACATTTATGGATGGCCACTGCCTTATGGTATTTTGTAAACCTAAGGGATTAGGAGCCATCCCTGTTGTTCTCTAGGACCTTAGGCCACTGAAGCAACTACAGGATTAGCTCACTCACAGTTTTTGTGATGGTTAGATTATGGAAGAAAGCAGGGAGTTTTTAAAGTTGGCATCCTTATAAGGTCTTAGTCTAAGTGTACCGTTTCAACGCCAGCAATCTGGAGCTCTGCGATGGCAGCGTACAGCTCCTTCTTGGAAAGTTGTCCTCCAGAGTAAATGTCACACAGAAAATCCTCCTGAGGGTTTGCAGAGTGTTTTTCCAGCCGACAGTCAATTGAGCGCTTGGCTGGGGAGGGATTAGCAGGAACCAATTAATGGAAAAGCTACTAAAAATACTACAAAAAGCAAAAACATGGCTCACATGCAGGATTTTGAAAGAGGATACCAACCTGTGCTCTTTTTTTCTTTCAAGAGATCAGAATTATGCTAAATAATGGTGTTTTCAGTTTTTAGACAGATAACTCAGTCAAAAAAAAAAAATCACCTTTGAACATAAAGAACACCTGCAAGCTATTAAGAATTCTCCATTCTAAAATTAGGAAAGGAAATCAGTGATGTGTGGAGTGACACTTAGCAAACAGAAATACAAGTGTGTAAAATTTATTAGTTTGGATTTTCAAAGGGGATCAAGGTGTAAATGAATCAAAGAACTTTTAGCACTCAGAATTCCCGAGGGAAAATACAAGCTTTTGATTTACTATGGGAAGGAAACAGATGCCAGATTTCCATGCACTTTTTTTTTGTTTAAATATAGTGAACTAGATTTTGCCCATCCTTTCTCATGAATATCCCAATTGTTAAGACTAGTTCTTACTTAAGGATCTATTCATACCAAGTAAAATCAAACTGGTTTTTCTGAACAAAACAGGTTTGAAGTGTCTTTCTTAACAGCCATAAACCAAAAAGCAATAAAACAAGTGCATGTATGGCTGGCTTGACTAGAACTCCTGAAGTATCAGCTACTTAAATACCTCAGAGAAATTTACCCTTCAACACTGCAATCATCCAAGTGCCAAAGTCTTTCTTAATCTTTAGCTAGAACTATCACTGTCAAAAAATATTGAACAAATACAAACAGCTTCATATGTGAAGTTAGAGTAATTTCTGAAGCCTTGGAGGCAGAATCATAGAATGCTTTGGGTTGGAATGAATCTTAAAGGTCATCCAATTCCAACCCCTGCCCTGGGCAGGGACATGTCCCACTAGACCACGCTGCTCAAAGCCCCATCCAACCTGGCCTTGACCACTTCCAGGTATGGGGCATCCACAGCTTCCCTGGGCACCCTGTGTCACCCTCATAGTAAAGAAGTTCTTCCTAATGTCTAATCTAAATCTACCTTCTTTTAGTTTAAAGCCATTACCACTTGTTCTATCACTACACTCCCTGATAAAGAGTCCCTCTCCTGCTTTCTTGTAGGCCCCCTTTAGGCACTGGAAGGCAGAATGTTGTCAAAAAGCTAAACTGTACCTTATGATTTAAATTGCTTGTTTTAAGACTTACAACTATTTTCCAGGTTACTCAGAAAACCCGTTATTTCTTTTTTAAGCAAAATACTTTTGTTGCATGTAAAATTCTTGTTTCTCAAGGGCAACCTATGAGGGAAGTCCCCTTTCTCACTCATATACCTTGCCTTTAGAAAGATTATACAGTTTCAATCGATTTACTTTTATGACAGATTAAACTGGACTCATGATTTTGCTGGCTTCCAAATTTCTGGGGGTTCCCTGGGGATTAGGTATTGCCACACTGCCTGCACTAAGTGCTAGTCATAAGAAAACAGTGTTTCTATGCTTGGAGTAGGTTTGTGGTTAGCTGCAGCAAAGGCATCTTAGTCTGAGCTGAAGTAGCAATTAACAGCAGCATAGGGCAGTAACAAATGTGAAAAACGTTAATTCCAACAAGAGGGAAACAGATCAGAAGGGAAAGAAGAGAAGTCATGTCTAAAAAAAACTAACCAGTTTTAAATATATCATCCCATGCTTTAGTATGAGCTTGCCAGACTTTTGTGTTCAGACCCTTGTGAAGTTCCACAGGGGTCACCATCATCATTCCAAAAGTAGCCATCATCTGTGGTGGAGAAAGATTTTTAAAAGATTTCAAAAACTATTTGTAATCTGTGAACAAAATCAGACTGTAAGGGAGAAGGTAATTTTCACCAGGAAGTCAGGATTCTGGCAGATACTACATCCTGGACAGAGAGGATGGGATTCCTCCTACTTAGACCATATCCAGCTAAAATTTAAGCACAGCTCGTGGAGAATAAGAGGCTTCTGTGCTAGGTGATTCATCCTATCTATTTTAGGCACCTGTTTTAGAAAGGGACAAGCCACCCTTTGGCAGTGCCTCTCTCCCCTGAGAACAAATAGAGGTAAAAAAACTAAGTTAGACCAGATGCCTATCTTTTAGATGGGTAAAATTAGGGAGATAAGCATCACCAGAGTCCAAGTTGCTGCAAGACACACAGCAGGTGTGCTCGCAGGAATGACTAACCTCCAAATGCAGCAAATCTGCATAATCCTGCACAACTCTGAGAGTCACCCTACAAACAGCAGCATTGCACAACAGGTGTCTTGGAGGGAGAGGAAAGTTAACTAGCCAATCTGACAACTATATTTCTGGGATTACCCTGTTGTCCATACAGGGATTTTCCCCTACAGATTTAGGCACTTCATAAAAGAGACGATCAGATGCTCAACACTAGCTCTGCACATTCAAACATGGCCTCAGATGTGCAAGACTGCCAACACAGCACAGAAGCTTGAGTTTCTTTTGCCAGATGACCCCTTTAAACCAGTACCCTCACATTAGTAGTGAGGGCAGAAAATCACTACAGCCCCAGGTAAAGACTCTTCCATACCGTTTTTACAGCCTTGATGAAGTTCAAACTTTCTTCTTCTACATCCGGCTGTAGGAGACCAAACCTCTTTCCATATAGCACCAGGCAGATACCTGTTGTTAAGCAGTATTATCATTAAATTATATAAATGAAAAGGCAAATAGTGTCCATGATTTATTGTGGGACAGTGACTTTGATTATCCTTCTGAAAAGTGTTCTCTGTCTTATGATGCACACCTGTGAGAACAGCACTTCAAAAAACCTTCTGCACATTTGCCCCAGCCCTTGCAGTAGCACATTCATCACAAATAAGATTCACCACTGATCCTCTCACATGAGCAGCAGACCATTCTACCAAACAGGGCTGGCGTATTTGGCAAATAAGCTATTAGTCAACTCTACTGACAAGAACTGAGTTGCAGGAAAAGATGGCCTGAAGAGGCCATCTAGTCCAGCATCTCCTAGCTCATTCCACAGCCAGAAACCACTTGCTAACACTGGCAGCATCCCACAGCCCACATTTCCACCTCTTTCCACTTGCTTTTTATACATATATCAATTTTTTTTCTCCTGAGCTGTCACTTCCTATTTCTTCCTTTCCAAAAACAGCCATCACCACTATCACCACTGACAGTGGAGGAAGAAAACAAGGAAAACATTTTTAGGAACTCAGTACCCAGGCTGCTGAGATGAGCCAGCCACAAGCAGGCAGGCCTGGCTGAGCTCGCTCAGTAAGCGCTACACCTGACCATCCTTCCTTGTTGAGAACCACTGCTGTAGTTTGATCTGCCTCATGTCATTCCTGGCAGGTGGCTTCTTAATGAGCTCTGAAAGGTTTCTAAAGATGAAGGCTCCTGTCTTGGTAACTTATTCCAATACAAAACATTTTAAATAGGATTTTCCAACCCTTGTCTACAATGAAGACTTCCTCACTGTTATTGGATCCCTTCATTGATCTTGTGTTGCTGATAGTTAAATATCAGATGGACAAAAATGGTCATGTGCTATCTGATCCCACTCTGGAGAAATGTGCTGTGATTCCCTCAGGTTTTGGATTTGTAAGTCACTATTAATGTTGGAAGTTTCTTACAAGGCACATAGGTAACTGGCCAGAATTGAAGAGTTTGTATAACAGCTGATGAATTTTGCATCTATATTAATGGTCCCCTGGCTTTCCTGCAACATAATTTCCATGATATTGTAGTTGATAGTTTGGAAATAATTAGCCTATAGTCATCACTGATGACACTTTAATTGAAATGTCATGGCAGGTACAAAATACATACTGTTCTCAGGCAAAAAAAAAAAAAAAAAAAAAAAAAATAATAATAATAAAAAAAACTTACTTTCAGATGACCATTTGTTGAATTCTGAATATACATCTTCCATTTGTCCATTGAGGTTACAAACATCATCTATTCTATACATGAAGTCCTCCAGGACCTCCAAGTGGTGGAGAGAAGAGAGAAAAGGGAATAAAGATGAAACCAACTGATAAAAAATCCTGTTAAAATTAACATTTCAGCTGTCTTAAATAGAAAACAATCTTACATAAGATAGAAATATTTATGTTTCCTGTTCCTTTAACAATATCGTTTCCCCCTGTGTTAACACGTTTGGATTTTACATGACTGATGCTTTTACTGTCTGTACTTCAATGATCTGAATTTTCCTCTGCAGGGATAAAATGCTTCAGTCTGATGCTGGGATAATACTGGAGTTTCACAATAAAAAGGATTAAGCTGTTTATCACAGGTGCTCCTCAAACTCAATGAGGAACACAGAGGTTAAAGAGGGAGACGTTCCCTGGCAGGAGGAACCCAAGAATGAAGTAGTAAAGACAAAAGACACTGAATGCAAGAAAAGTAAGCAAAAACTCTTTTTGCAGGAGCCCATATCATTGTGGAATGATCTTGTTCTGTGGAGACGGCCAGTCTCAGCTACAGATTCCTATGTAGTCTCATATTTGGTCAGACCCCAATACTCTGAAATCACTCAGGGAAGAACGAGTGCCGAGTATGAACTCATGGTTTTATCGCTGTAGAACAGATGAACAGCTACCCAGGTAATCCGGACCACTTTATCTGTTCCCCTCCCCCCCCCCCCCTCCCCCCCACCGTCACCCCT
>VXAA01001013.1:197622-208561 GCA_013399115.1 Anseranas semipalmata | reverse complement strand
AAAAAAAAAAAAAATCATTTATTGCCGTGAGTCCCTTAACCGGAATCTGCACAGTGACCCTCAGAGACAGCCAAAGGTTTTCAAGCCAAGTGAAGGCAGAATAGGTGCTAGCACAAATAAAGCAGCTCAGGACATCTGTGTACTCAGCTCTCTGTCCTCTCCTTCCAAGAGAAGTCAGACAGGCTGTGGATCTTGCTGCAAGACAGAAAGCTACCTGTAAACCAGAGAATTTCCAGGAAACACAGGTATGCTACTGTGAGAACTCGGTTTACTCCTTCCCCACACTACCTCCTTTCATCTTGCCCCAGTTGCATTTTGTGACTCAGCTCTTAATCCCCTTTGTTTAAGTGTCTCCAGCGAGATGTGGAGTGTGCAGATGGGTGTGTTAGACACAGGACAAGTAGGGCTTGACACTGAATCTGAGACCCATAAAGGCACATGTCTCAAAGTCAAATTAGTAATAATTAAAAGACCAAGGTGGCAGTGATCAACACCAAGAAAAATGTACAAAAGCATGACATCGCACTGCAGAGTGTTTCAGTGATTTTTCTACATCCTTCACCTCCCAGTGATTTTCTTCTGTGGGATCATACCACATAGTCCACATGATCAGAGCGTTTTCTAGGTGGGCTTTAAGATTAAAGTTGGTTCAAAGGTTTGCACATTTTTTAAGGAAATATCCCAACAAGAATTTGATATTTTTGCGATTTGTTTTCTTTGAACCAGTTCTACTGAAAGCACATCTTGCTGTCCTTGTCAACTGAGTGCAGTTCAGACTTCGTTCAATGATAAGTTCTTCTGAGAAACCAGATGAGAAGAGTCAATTTGTGTGCTCTGTGGACACCTGTCTATTTAAGGAATCAAAATGAACTCGTGTGAAGGGTCACAGCTTAGTGCCTGTGAAATGATCTCTTTAGAAGAGTCTGGAATAGACAAGTCAAGACTAAACTGGGCACAGGTCAATTTTTCCATGTTCCTCGCTGCTATGGGGAAGAAACCACCCTGTTAATACGAAATCTTCTCTATTAAGCTGTTTTTAAATTACAGAATGGAAAAGGTTTTATTTAACTTCTGTGGTCGTGATGTAACTCTCTGGCAGGGAAGCTAGTGTATTTGTAGCTCAGCTAGGCCTGGAGCTCAGAGAGCTAATGATTGCCTCAGTTTCTGGTAAAGTGCAGTTCTAAGGGCATTTTCAGCCTTTGCTTCTTCCTCCCCTCCCTTTTAAGAGATCTCAAAAACAAGCCTTTAATTTTCAGCAAGATCTTTACATGTGACCTTTAGAACATATCAAGGGTTATTTTAACAGTAAATCAACACTAGTTAGCAGTGTTCTTCAGCTGAATTTTGGGGCCACATCCTCACAGTGTGAGGTGGGGTATGACCCCACTGAGGTATCTGTAACAGTGAGAATGTCACCATCGTCCCACAGATGTCTACCCACAAGACTTCCCAATATTTTCTAATAATTGTAACAGCTACTGACAACTGTTAATGAAAAGACCTCAACTTCTACAGTGTGGCAAGGAGTGTTTTCAGGTGAAAGACCAGAAAATATATGAAGATGAAAATTAAATAGCTTGTGATACATATTCTTCCATGCTTCNAAAAAAAAAAAGGTTTGATTTCTATAGTCTCAAGTCTCAGATGTCAGAGAATGTTCCCTGAAAAATGATCTACCAGTGTGATGCTTCTGCAGAGGATCTGACATGGACCCTTGTAGAGGTACAGAAAGACTGTAATGCAGCATATCTTTTCCATTACTGAAAATATTTAATTGGTACCTGAAGTCCAATTTTTAGAGCTGCTTCCAAAGCAGAAGTAATTGCTAGTCTTACCTCTTGGGAAACAATAGTAAAATATCCTTTAAATATAGCTTGGAATTCCCATCAAGCTAAGAACTCCTCACCAGGATGCAGAGACTGAGGTGTGATTGGAAATCTCATTGAAACAAGACAGCTCAACTTCAAATGTATTGCAAAACGTATCAAAAGCATTGAGTTAATGCAAAGTGAACTGACTGCTCTTCATTTAGTACATTTCAAATATACTAAATATTACCAAAATAATTTGTCAGTGTACAAGACCCGTGGATTGGTAGTGGATTTTCTTCCTTAACACCTGTAATTCCTGGTGGTTTGTTTTGTGACATACTACACAATTCCTGTCTCCTGACCTCTACTCTTTTTTCCTTGTTGGAATAAGCTTTTTGCTGTTTTGACCCTAAAAATGCTTTCAAAGTCTCCTGTGCTTTTTAAAATGCTACAATTTAAAAGTGTCATAGGAGAATGGGTAGACAACACAGGGAGTATCTCTGTCATAGGGAAGGTATTTCACAATGCTGGGGAAGACAACTTAAATGCAACTTGTAAACTCTGGTCAAAACACAATGTTGTTATTCTAGGTTTTTGCTCATGTTTGTTTATACACTTCTAATTCTATGCCTCTTTCCAGCTGAGGATCTTAGAGTTTTGTAAATATTGATGAATTCAGCCTTAGCTTAGGAAATGGGAAAGTACAGTAATTCCCATTCTACAGAAGAGAAACTGAAATGTATTAGAAAATCAAGATCTCAAATTTATTATATAGATACCCAGTGTAAAATGAAAGCAAAAGAAACTGTTATATTTTTGCTCAACCACTAGTTTTATAACACTAAAGTCTTCCAATTTCATTGCATTGTAGATGATTACACCTACAAGATGACAGTAGCAGTGTGGAAGAATAGGTCTGTCAAGCAAACTGAGAACAAGGTAATCCTTAGAGAGGGATCCAGAAAAACAGAAAGGTAGTTGAATAGCTCAAACTCCACAAGCTAAGGAATCTTCTAGCTGGCCATGACCTGTTTGAGATATCTACCTCTGCAATAAACATTGCAACATTCAACTATGGAAGGAGTCTCTAATTAGTAAGTAAGTACACGGTTCAAGAAAATTAAGAGATGTATTGACTTAAATTAAGCACAGTTAATGTTTACTTTACCAAAAAATAGTTTTATTGCAACTTAAGAAATTGAGGTCCATGGCAAGACATTCTGACAGTCAGCTTGGAAATACTCAGGACATATCTGGCTTTTCCCCTTTCTTTTGATGACTAGAACCACTCTCTGGTTTTAATTTTCTTGTCTCGTTTAGGAACCTGGTCCTCCCTGAGCAGGGAAGGGAGTTTTTACAGCAAAGGATTTATGCATTAGGATGCTGCGAGGATGAGTTGCTGCCCCAGACTGAATTTTTCTCTTTGGACAGAGCTGGCAGAAATCTAGAAACTTTCTTCACCTTCTACACTGGACTATAGAGAGGCACATCCAGTTTAAAAAGCAATAGAATTTAGGAATCTGTCAGAACATTTCATTTTTCAAAGCATATTGTTCATGTTCAAGAGGTAGGAATTTCACTAGTGGACATTGTGCCATGGAAGGTGATACTGGAAATGCTGGTCTCTCTTCACTAGTCTTCAACACTATCAGGGGGAAAATGAAGGAATCCAGTGTGAACTGAATCCCTTGGGATGGCTCAGAAGTGCTAGAGCAGTAACCGTTGGTGGATTCCTTCATACCATGCTAGTGCAAGACAAGTCCTGTTAGTGACTCTAGGTGATGTATCTGAGAAATCAGGCTAACTTGCATCCACTTCAGATTACAGCTGTAGACAGTCCTGTGTAAATACACAGTATCTAGATGGTGATTTATGAATAGATCTTAAAGCTACAGAGGGCAGGAGGGCCTTGGGAAGTATTAGGAGGGGTTGTGAAGGGTACTGCCTAAAGTCTACAGAAGCATTTGGGTGGTCAAGTTTTGCCCAAGATTCAGGCCAAAGGAGTCACTTAACCCTCGCTATTTTACATGGAGACGTGGAGTGTTAGATCTATATACAGCTCAAATGTAGATCCCCAGGCATCCCTAATTCAAAAGGCACCTAAATTCTCTAGGTATTTAAGTTTCCAACTGTAAAAATCCCTAACAGTTTGCATGTCTGATGAGATGAATGTAAGCAGCTATCTGCATTCTGATACAGTAATTCTCGGTGATTTCTCCCCATTGGGAAATTAATTTTTATCTCTGCTTCCATAAACAGTATACTTGGGAGCAATCATGTATATTTGTACGTAATTTTTATGTGCAATTGTATATGTGACTGCACAAGCAAGGGTGTATTTAACATTTTGCTAAGATATTTTACATGTGCGTGCTGTGCAGTTGCCTTGTTCACATGCAGTTAGCATAGGCAAAGAAACACTTGTGTTATGGTACTGAAAAGCTAAGAAAACATTTTCAGTTCCAGTGGTATTGATTCTACAACATAAGTAAGCGATCCAAAACTGCCAAAAACCTGGAAAGCTTTCAAAAGCAAGGAATGTTGAGTATCCCTTTAATTCAAACAACACTTGAAATCTAAAATAGAGATCTACATTTATGAACTGAAGCTTTTAGTTGCTGTGTCACAGTCTTAACTGCCTGGAAAAATAGCTGTTATATGACTTCTTGAGAGAATTTGCTGAGTCGATTATACAAACACTTGAATCAGACACAAACTCATGCAATTTACTGGATATGTTGATCTAGCCTGTAACATTTGCACAGATTACTTTGTTTTACTTCCGATCCAATTCATGTGTTTCTGCTGAAATAAAACTGACGTCACATCAAGTCTTTTGAAAGCAGTCTTGCTACTTGCTAATATTTTGAAGGCTCTATTTCTGATTTTCAAGTTTCTATTTCTATGATATGCTACTAGTTATTTTGCTAGAGGAGAGTATTGTTCCTGCACGTTTATCTTATGTTTATTTAAATATGTTTATTTATTTAAATATTTATCTTCTTGTTCCTGAACTGGCATGTTGTTATAAAAGTACATAAAGTGTAATTGTGTGAATATAGACTGTCATGTTATTTTTGTGATATATTGTATTATATGTTTCATAGAAAATTGGTTTCATAGAAACCAATATCTGGTCTCTAAATTCCCCTGAATTACCAAGATAATAGGTGATGCTCCCATGAGGCTAGCATCTTGAACTCTCGTCAATATACAAGAAAGATGTTTTAGGATGTTGTGTTAGTGACTACGTAAGTGTTATCTCTCCCCTGTACCAATACCAAACTCAAAGTCCCAACCTGCTGTTGGCAGCTTTTAGCTTTTGTGCTGTTTGCTGCTAATGCCTTCTGAATGATATACAAAACTACGACCATTTGCAAGTCTTCAGAGGGGAGGAGTGCCAGTTATTGGTATGCTAATCATCTTGCCCAGGATTACTGATAGGTAATAATATCTGGTCTCTAAATTTTCAAGAAATGGTGAATCTAAAGGAGGTTTTTTGTTTTGTTTTTTTTTTGTTTTGTTTTGTTTTGTTTTGTTTTGTTTTGTTTTTTTTTTTATGACCTATTATGGAGCACTGCTTTGTTTCACCTGGGGGAACAATCCTTGTCTGTGTCCTTTAGAGTATTTTCTGATGGAAGACCTAATAGATATGTAAAAGATACTATTAATCCAACAGTACATCTCTAAGATCACAAAGAAAAGAGTTTGAACTTTAACAAGTGAATTGGTGCAAGCTGAGTTCATTTTGCTTCCATTGTCTTTATAAGAGCCATAAGAAAATATGAAAACTCTATCTCCCTTTACCATTAGTCAACTAAAAGGCACGTGGACTATGCTTCACTGAACTCAATACCCTCTGGGCCACATCCTGGTTACTACTATTCATTGCTTTTGGAGGGATTAGAGCAGACTGCATCTCATCAGATAAAGCCTTTGCCTGAAATCCTGCTGTTTATTTCAGTTCAAATGACTGGCCACAGTCTTCTCTAAGGAAGACCTGAGTTTCCTCATGTGTCTGACTACTGAACACAACTATTGGCTTTGGGAAAACACATAATGTATTTATTGCTCTGTCTGGTAAAGTATCAGATGAGCACATCTGATATTAGGAAAATTCTTCTCCAAAACTTCACTGTAATTCTGCCAAAAAAAAAAAAAAAAAAAGACAAACTTTTGCAGATTAAAGATGCTGAATATCAATACAGACAGGATGTATTACTTGATAGATCTCCTGTAAGTTTAGAGTCAGTCTCCAGATTCAGTGGCAAATACATTTACGATATGCTAAGAGAAAAGAATCCTGCAGGGTCGTGGTTAAGAAGGGAACTGGACTCTATTTCTTCTTATGTGTGTTTTTCCAAGAAACATAGTGACTTTTGAAACTGGCACTGACAGTGCTGCCCTTAGAAAGGAAACTGTTTCTACCTGTACAGGTGTAACTGAAAACCTAATTTCAGATACTTTATGAGGAGTCCTTATTGGAGATGAAACACAACATTTAAACAAATAAACAAACAAGACTGATGTTTCAGCTGTAGGACCTGCATAGATATGAGAGACTTCCAGCATGGGCCACAAAAAGTTCTGATTAAACTGAGAGATGTTCCACCACTAGAAACATTTTTGGAACAGGATAGATTGTGGACTAACAGAAATACATAGCTAATATTTTGGACCCTGGTATATTCTTTGTTGATATCAAGATGCCAAGTAGTGGTGAGTAAGGCAGGGTTGCAGAGGTAGCTCTATATCAACCCTATACCTTTTATTTTAAACCAGCATGAGACAACAACTGTTCTGTTGAGCCAGAATTATCGGATTATAAAGTACCATGTTTACAATATGTCCTGTCCACAAAGGTGGAACAAGGTCTTCTATTGGGCTTCACCATAAAGGGATTTCCCAGCAAAGGGGAATCTCCGGCTTCCATCTCAGGCAGAAACAGCCAGCAGAAACTCCCCTCAGTTTAATGGGTCCAGCTGATGCTGCAGAAACTCTCTACAAAGCACTACAGTGAGGCACAAGAGAAATATCCTTCACACAGGGTAAAGCTTTACAGGATGACTTGCAGAAAGGAGCTAAAGTAATTTAATAAGCTCTAATGCTGGATATATAAATGAACATACAGGATGGCTTGAAAGGTGATGTTGCTTTTGACTAATAAGAGGGATTTTCTTTCTTTGAAAGAAGGTTAAAAATCTGAGAAAATCTGCTTTCTTTTCCTCAGGTCACAACAGAATGGAAAACTAAGGCGGGAGCCAGGATTTGACCTGTAAATTCTTAAGATTTGCATCATTAAGAGCTGGTATGTCCTTTTGGAAAAGAAGGACACCCTTAGAGGGGGATTTTTTAAAGTTTTTTTTTCTTCACCCCTCTTTCCCCCTACCCTCTGCCTCCACTACAGGAAGGGCAGACATAGGCATCCTGACATAAAAGAACTTTATACCAGAATAAGCCATGTTATTTAATATTGGAAATGCCATGCTGCTACTAGCACTGTGCCTACATGGTATGGAAGCTCTACCTCTTTATTTATACTGGCCCAATTAAAACAGTACTACTTTGTGTGGCTTTTACTAGTAGTGATTCATTTCATAAAGGCTAAATCTATACAAACCAACCATTTCATCTCTATTATGTTTTCTGATATCTAATACATCTTGTATTAACAAACATTGTTGATGAGTGGGTGTTTCAAGATGCTCAAACACAGAGAAGAGCTCTTCAGGGAAACTTCAGAGAAAAGGTTAAAGAGTTTGGGAGTTCAAAACAACTCACTTAGGCAGCAAAGAGCATGGGAGGACTCTCTTCCACTGAGCTGTATTGCAAAAGGCTACAGCAAGTAACATGAAGTGGAAATGTGAAAAAGAGCTACAGAGGGGATGTAAGATGACAGGTATGGGGGTCATACACACCACAGAAGGGATCCCACCAAAGTGCAAGGTGAAACTAACTGTGCTCACAACAACAATGAAGACCAGCACAAGAAAGAGCAAGTCCTTTTATGCAACTGAAAGAGAAATGAGGTCACTGAGTTCAATGAGTTTATCTTACTCCACTACTAGTTGTTTGCACTCGTGCGCTGTTTTCACTTTTATTTACATAAGAAAGGTCTACAGTAAGTTACTCTTGGCAACATGCTCACACCACAAATCTTGCCTGAGCATGTGGGAGAAAAAGATTTATTTTCAAAGCCTTCAAGTCATCAAATTCTTATGAAATCCACTCCTTTTCTCTTGAAGGAAATTACATTGGCTTGGACCTAACATGTACTATTCAGTTAATCCACCCTCGGAAATAACCACGGTTTAGATTACATCCTTTCATAGTAGGATCTTTAAAAGGAGAGAAGATAACTGACTTAGGGAAGAGTACAATGGCCAGAGAGGTGAGAGTCTGTTCTTTGAGAAAAAGAGAAAATTATGAATTAGGATTATGTTTTCACATAACATAAGTTATTATTAACATAGTTCTCTAGGGAGAACTTCTGTGATTAATTTTTCTTCCTCAGTGGGAAACAAGTCAAAATTATGCACCAAAATAAAACATAAAAATCAGCTTGAAGGCTACTCAAAATACTTTCAGTTAGTTTGTTTTCTCCTAATCTGTAACAGAAGTTTTGAAAGGGAAAATCATTCCAGACTGGCAACTTTTTCATTAAGTATTCAAAAGAGAATATTTTGACAGCTCTGAAAGTTTTTCCCCCAACTCATTTTTAAGCTAGAAGCCTACTGCACTCTTTCCCACAAGTAGTACTGACCTTCCTACATTTTCTCAGCAAAAAGCAGTTACTGAAATAGAGGTCCCAAACCAGCTCTACTCTAGAATAAAGCTGAACACTGTTGGTGTCAGCTCAATCTCCATTATTGATAAAGTAGGAACCCAAACTTTCCATTCTTGCGTGCTGGCAGTAGGGCTGCTATACTGTTCCCACCTCTGATGGGCAAAGCCAAAGCTGAGGGAGGATGGTCGTAGTACATGTCCTAAGACTTGAACGGAGCATGCTGTATTTCAGTTCTTCCTAATAAGGCCCAATTGCAGGAAACTACACTCAGCCCTAGGACCCCCAGCAAAGAAAGCCATGGACCTGTTAGAGTGGGTCCAGAGGATGGCCATGAAGATGATCAGAGGGTTGAAGCACCTCTCCTATAAAGAGAGGCTGAGGGAGTTGGGGTTGTTTAGCCTAGAGAAGAGAAAGCTCCAGGGAGATGTTATAGAGGCCTACCAGTACCTAAACGGGGCCAACAGGAAAGATGGGGAGAGACTCTTTATTGGGGAGTGTAGTGACAGGACAAGGGGTTATGGCTTTAAACTAAAAGAGGTTAGATTTAGATTAGATATTAGGAAGAAATTATTTTCTATGAGGACGGTGAGGCACTGGAACAGGTTACCCAGAGAAGCTGTGGATGCTCCATCCCTAGAAGCGTTCAAGGCCAAATTGGGCTTTGGGCAACCTCATCTAGCAAAAGATATCCCTGCCCATGGTAGTGGGGTTGGAACTAGCTGATCTTTAATGCCCCTTCCAACCTAAACCATTCTATGATTCTAAAAAAGATACCCCCATTCTTCTGTTGGGTGTTGTCTTCTATAGTTCTTCATGGATCTCATTTTGAATGGACTTTTAAGAGCTGTCGTGGACCAAGGATTCTCCTGCAGGACTGAATTCTTCCTCAGCAATGGGTTCTAATGAAATCAAATGATAGCACCCTGTTCCACTGACAGTTCCTATAATTCTCATTAAGATGGCCATTGGATAACGTATCTCTTGAGTTGTTTATGGTTCAGGCATTAGGAGGAAGATAGAAAATGTGAATTTGGATGCCATCAGGCAACAGTGAAGTGTACATCAGTCTCCCTTATCAGGGATAAATGTTCTAAGAACGAGACTGTTGTGTGAAATCAGGCTATTATGCTTTTTAAAACATAGCTTGAGAAAGAAAGGTTATAGATTTTGCCTTCAGGAAATGGTTTTGATCTTTGGACTCCAAACTGGTGGAGGCGATTCTCAGCAGCTCTGAGAAAAGGTTCAGCAGTTTTGTCTGCCTGGACTGAATGTGCTGACCGTACACATCTCCTTGCTCACAATGCTGTCTGGTTTTCTTTCTGAAGCTCTGAACTGTCCCCAGACATTGCTCAGCGAGCCATAGATTCTAACCTGGATTTCTGAAGTCCTTTCCAAAGCCAGGCACCTTAAAAAGACACCTTTCAGGGTCTTGACTCTCCATACTCAAGTACTTTTTTTGGATCTTACTCTAATGACTTTCAACTGCAACTCACAGGAGCGCATAGCAGAAAGATGAATCACAGCAAAACACCTGAAGATATTTTTAAAGACCTTCCTGAATCTCACACTGCAGGATTGTTGCCTTTCACACCTGACAACAGCGTTATCACTCGGAAATCTCTGTAGCTGATGTGTATTTAAATTTCTGAAGCTTCTGGTATGTGGGTACCAGAGATACTGATCATTTTTTCAGAAAGGTCTTGTCAGACTGAAGCAGGGCCAATCACTGAGCCTCAAGGAGTCTTGTCGGAGACACACAGCCACTGTTTCCAATAACAGAGGTTATGCCAGCCTCTGTCAATGCAAATGCTTTAAAAAATCCTGTCAGCTTGGAGCTCTTGCTCTGGATAACAACCACATGCACCCATTTACCAGGGCTCCAGGCTCTTGGATCGTGGGCCTTCCTTGTACCTCCTGCAGCTGAGTATCAGGAACGTGCTGGTGCCAGCACTCTCCCCCGCAGTTGTGAAATGTTATGATGATCTGATTTTTTTTTGTTTTGTTTTGTAGCCGTGAGAGAAGCTAAATAAACTTAAGCATGTGGAGGCAATTATACCGTGTAAATGCCAGTTTCTGTTTAGAAGCAGCCAACAAGCCAGTTCAGAAAAATATTTATTGTTGCTTAAAAAGTCCCTCCGCAAAGATTTGAACTCGAAGGCCTCTTCCACCTCCGTTTCCAGAAAGAGGCGGCGGGGTTGGCTGCCGAGGACCGTGGACAGCTCGGCCGAGCCCCGTGCCCGTCCCGCCCACCCGCTGCCGCCCGTGGGGGAGCCGCGCTCCCTCAGGAGGCGCTGTGCGCCCCAGCGTGCCGCCGCGGCGGGCCGGGCCCGCAGGGGGGCGC
>VXAA01001013.1:129153-197393 GCA_013399115.1 Anseranas semipalmata | reverse complement strand
GCGTTGCTCTGCCGCCGTCGGGCGCTTTCTTCGTTTTTCCTCGCATTCCCACCCCCTGGGCTCCTCCTCTGCGGGAAAGGTGAATAGTTCAGCCCCACCAACATGGCCGCCACCATGAAGAAAGCGGTGAGTGCGGGGTGAGGCTGGGGGGGGTTTCTTGTCCTTCCCTCGGCCTGTCCGGCTCCCCCTGCCGCCGGGGCTCCCGGCGAGGCGGGCGAGGGCTCTCTGCCGCCTGCTGGGCCGGGCCCAGCCCACCGCCCGCGGGGAGCCGCCGTCTCTCGGTCCCCCCTCACGCTTGGTGCGGCGCGGCCATGTCTCCTCAGCGCCGGCCCGCGCCCCGCCGGGCGGGTGGCACCGTGCCCGCGCTCCGGCTCCCCGGAGCTGCTCCCCTGGGCTTCGCCCGTCCCCCTTCGGGCTCAGTCCAGCGCGGGGCCGGCGGGGCTTCTGGACCCCACCGCGGGGTTAGGCCAGCTCGGGCTAGGCCCTGCCGGCAGCGCCCCGGTCGCCTGTCAGTGGCGGAAGGTCCTGGCGTTGTTAGTGGAAGTCGCTGATGGCGCCGTCCGGTGTGCGGGTGTGGATTTGGTTACACGGGCGTTATCGAGCCTGTGCTGGGGCAGTTTGTTGTGGACTGGTAAAAGCTTTTCCTGGATACGCAAACTGCCCGTAAACAGGGGTCACCCGACTGGTGCTGCAGCTCCGTCAGGGAGAGCCCGCGAGATGCACGGTTCAGTGGGTTGCAGCTGGGCAGGTAAGGTAAAATGGTGTTGCTGACAAATCACATCAATATGCTGGGCTGCATGCGGCAGTGGTCTTGGAGCAGATGTGTCCAGTTCAGCTATCTGAGCTGTCAGGGACAGCTCAGCATTAGGATGCTATGGATAGCTGGGGTTTTAATTGGATGTAGCTGTTGCCTTTGTCTGGCTAGATGTAAGTATTGCTGATGTCCTTGAGGAGGCTTTTTAAGGAATCAAGTGTATAAATAGAATGTAGTAGCTGTACGATTTATTTTACACAAACTTTGTAGAAGTAATCTTGTAGTAAGATTAAATTTAAAATTAATGTAAGAAATGAAGTTTTCATTTTGACCTCTAATTTTTGCAGGCTGCTGAAGATGTCAATGTTACTTTTGAAGATCAACAGAAAATAAACAAGTTTGCAAGAAATACTAGTAGGATCACAGAGCTGAAAGAAGAAATAGAAGTTAAAAAGGTATGTTTTCTTCAAAATGATGTATTTTTGTTCCCTTGAATTAATTTTTAGTTGTAGCACAGAAAATAGGGACTATGGATTACTGTAAGTAATGTTTTGGTTCCAATATGGGATTTCTGAACACTTTGAAAATAGCCAAAGAACATTTAAGATGAAAAAGCAATAGAAATTATGAGATATGAAGGCTTTAGAAGTCCTTAATTGTCGTTTACAAAATGTTGTCTATATATGATGGCCATTTGTAGCATTCTTAAAATCTCCTGACTGAAATTGTTTGTATTTATTTCTTCTTACACCAATTATTTGTTCTTTTTTTCTTTTGATATGTTGCCAGAGATTGTCATTATCAGCTTAGAGGTCAATGTTCCATTGGTGGTTTAAGGTGCTGGGGTTCTAAGCAATCCATCTTTAATGTTAAAAAAATTAACATTTTCTATCTTACTTACTAATTTTTCTGTTTTCTAGCTAAATTAGAAAAAAAAATTTGTGTGACAGTATATCAGATACTAATGAAATTTGTTTGTTGTACTTCCCTTGTCTAGACAATCAATTATCCTATTAATGAGAGTTATTGAGTATTTATTAGAGATGTGACTACTGACAAGACTCCAGTGAATTTAATATTTATGCTAAATTACATCTCTGGAAGTACTTTATTAAATGTACTGATATCACAGTGGCAGGTGGGATTTTTGCCCCAAATGCAGATTTACTACGTTCATTATTCAACTGATAGCATGACAATGTATCCATTTAAATAATTTACATAGGACAAAGTGATCACCTTTCTTATGCCTTGATAAATAGAAACAACTTCAGAATTTGGAAGATGCTTGTGATGACATCATGATGCTTGATGATGGTGATTCACTTCTGATACCCTACCAAATTGGTGATGTCTTCATTAGCCATTCCCAAGAAGAAACACAAGAGATGCTGGAGGAGGCAAAGGTTTGTATGGGCAAAAGGGAGCTCCTTTACTGTACTGGCCACTGTAGTGTGGCAAACACTGCAATGGGATGTTCATCCTTTGAATGGCTTTTACTTTCTGAATATGATGTCATGTAATACCACATGCTATTTGCCTTCCAAGTCTGGAGCCTGTTAAATCAGCAACAAGATTCAACAAGAAAATCTTCTTTTTATGATTTAGCGTTGTATCTTCTGTTGCTCTTGACAAGTAATCTGTTTAGATGAGGGATAACTGAGCCATGATTTTTTCAATATCTGGTTTGTTGATGTCCTGTAATTGTCCATCAATACCCAGATGCCATCATGAAATTACATCCCATCGCAACTACTAAAAACTGATTATAGTTAGTCTTAACTGGATATAAATTTGCATCTTCCAACGTGAAGTTCTGTCTTATATGTAGTCTACAAAACCTTGTATAATTTAGAATCTTTTCTGTGATACATTCTATGAACTTATCATCATTCACCTGTACAATTTCTATAATATGATGCATTCATGTTTGATTTACGATTTTAAGGAGTGGGGCATGCACAAATGGTAATTCATAACTTGGATGTCAGTATACAAAGCCATGTTAGGCTTTGTTTGGCTCCCTAGTAAGTCTTACAGCATGCCTTTACAAAAAGTTGGCAAAGAGGTACTTTTTAATCATTTATATGTTGCTGGCAAATATGACTTAGTTTGTTTTACATAATTAGATGATTTTTTTCTTTTTCAGAAAAGTTTACAAGAAGAAATTGAAGCATTAGAATCTCGAGTGGAATCAATTCAGAGGGTGTTATCTGACCTAAAAGTTCAGCTCTATGCAAAGTTTGGAAATAACATAAATCTTGAGGCTGAGGACAGTTAAAGGTTCTCTAACTATACCATACACCTTTTCCTTGTTTTATTAAATGTTTTGATAGTACTTTTCTTCCAATAACATTTTAAAAANTTTTTTTTTTTTTACTTTCCTGTCTTGGGTTCCATCTATTTAATGAGAGCTTTCATATTTTGGTTATTGCAGTTATTTATTTGTTCAGGAAAGCATTAGCTTCATACTGTTGGTAAAGCACCAAGATTGGAATATATGCATTGTTTATTAAAGTAATAAAGTCAGGCACATGTTGTAGTTTCCTTGGTCTTGTTTTCAACTCATGAAAATACTTGAGAAATATAAAAACGATAGAAATGGGGAATTGTTGATTTGCACTGTATTGACAGTTTGTTAGAAGTTTCCCTGTCATATTTAGGGCATGATCTCACATTCAGCTGTAATGCTACTTAAGCTGGTCTGAGCATCCCTCCTGGAGATACTAAATCTATCCTTTGTCTTTCAATCTTAGCTCAAATGTTTTGTGGCCAAAGAATAAGCTGGATAAGGGAATCAACCCCAGCCCTGGGCTGTTTTGTTTTTCCAAGAGAGATCAGTGCCTCGGTCATTTCACAGACAGCTGCATAAACACTGTTAGTTCACTGCACAACGTCACAAGTTGATGAGGGAGAAAGGAGGGCTCTTTAAAGCTCGCATTGGTGTTGAAGAAATACTCTTGGAACCACAGTCTTAGTCATTTACAACTGAGTATTTGGGAACAACAAAAGATGTAAGTCAGAATGGTGAGTCTTAATCTCTTAATTTACCTCAACAATCATTTTCTAAATCTATGTTTATATACCGAAGTGTTGGAATTGTTCATAGATGCTGTTGCTATGTCAGCACTAATCCCGGGAACTATGCCTCCATCACTGTGTGGAGTTGAATGTAACCTTTAAAAGCCTTAAGTTGTTGATTTCTTACATCCTTTAAAAAATTACATGCTGTCTCGCTGTAATTCTGTTTATGGTCTATATCGTTCCATGTAAATATTTGTTCATTATGCCTTTGTTTTTAAAAATGAACGTTTAGCATACTTAAATAATTTTTTTAAGTTATTCCTCAAAACAGGGTGGACAGAGAAAATTCAGTTGGCCAAGTATTAATCTACAATCATTGTTTTTAATATAAAGGCTCAGAGTATGAGATGTATTTTTATAAAGTGATTAATTCCTACCTATCATGTCTCAATTGTGTAGTATCTCTTCTTCAAACAATGCGAACATGGGAAAAAACACTTTTGTTTTCTCTACTGTTGAAGTAGTTCTTTTAACTAAGTAGTGATATTGAACTTAATCTTTGGTACACCTGAGCACGATCTCACCAATGTATTGTTATTTACAGACTACAGCATTGTAATTCACATGGTTGTTTATTTAAGTTTATAAATGTTGCATATAAATTTTAGCACAGCCATAGGTAAAGATGGTATTCAACAGTGAAGATCTAATACCTGAACACAAGTGCTTGTATTACATACAGTGAAAATCATCTGAAGGCTGTAAGTCTAAGAAGCTGTGCTAACATTCTGTCTAGCCCTGGCATTTCCCAACTTTCTTTTCAGTAGAGTTCCAATGGTTCATATATTTCTGCTGGATGTGTGTACAAACACCCTGGCTATAACTGTACAGATTTTTAACTTTGATTTCAAACTGATTGCAGTTCTAATTCAAGCCTATGCCTCAGGAAAGAGTTCTTTTGGTTTTATTTTGTTTTCTCCCTTCCTTCCTGAGTGAATATTTCTGCTGCTCTTTTATAGGTAAAATGTGGATATATGGTAGCCGTGGCAACTCTGCTGCTATATCTGCCAGCCAGTGGTTGGAGCAAATCAAGTATGTTGGGCCTTCAAGGAGATAATAGTTGTTCCTCTACGTAATTTCTGTATACTCTGTAATTTTCTGAGTTAGGCAGGAGTTTGGCATCAATTTACTTGGAGCAGTTCTGGGCTGACCCAGAGTTGTTATTTTAGACACTAATGGGAAAAGAAGGTTGCCTGTTATTTGATAGCAGCCGATAGGAGTATTGTGGATTTCGGTGACTTAGCTCTGCCTTATTCTGCTTTCTTAGATGTAGCTCTTAGTCCAAAACTCTTTCAGGACAGTGCAGTTTGAAAGTTAAGTAACACAAGGTTACAGTCGTAGGAGGTGCTGGTATCTTGAGTTTTTTTCAAAGCAGCCAGGTCATTTATTTGATATTTTAAAGTAAAGCAACCAATGCATTTATATTTATGATTATAAACCAAACAAAATGTGGAAGACTTCTTTTTTTCCAGGTGAAAACTAAGCTAGGGATGGAGTTTGATCCATAATGAGAAGCATCCAGCAGATGGCATCAAAGAACTGGGAAATCCATTTTATGGTGAGCCTGTACCTAGGCTCTGAGGGCCAGCACTGATTTTAGTCAAGTGAAACTTTGGCTGCTATGATCGTTCTCATTAATTTGTTGGTAACACTTTAAAATTAACTCCTAAGGGACTGCAGATCATTTATTGTCATTCTCTGTGTTGTCAAGGGAGTCACATTTGTAAAGCACTTCAAAGGTGAAATGCGTCATAAAAGTGATAAGTATTATTTTAATCTAAGGGCTTTGTTTACAGGGTTAGGACAATGATCTTTTAGGGATTTGATTGAATTAGCTATTAAGCTCAAATTTATATTAAAATACAGTTTCCACCTTGTTTTTGTTTTGGAAGCCATATAGCCACCAGAGACTGCCTTTCCACTTGGGTGCAACAATTAAAGCAGGTAAACTAGTAGAACTGCAGCCAGTGAAAAATAGCTCATTTCAGTTTATGATGTCAAGGAGACTTAACTTACCAATTTTTCAAAATAGCCTGACACAGAGTCTTTAAAACATAGTAGGACACAATTATTATATTTATTACATTTTCAGGGGCTTGTTTTTGATTCTTGGTCTTGTCAGCTGGTGTAAAATGACCATGTTTTCTACATGATGATCTCTAGTGTAACCTTCTCCAGTGGAACCTCTGTTATTGCTTATCTGTTTTTATATAGGAGATCATTATAGTCTGTAATAAAAATGGGGCTGATAATTATTCAGTAATTATAGGGAGTGGTATGTAGCTGAAGTGCAAATAATTTTGTGGTATTAAGTATCACTTCCAAGAGCAAAAAGAGATTCCTGAATCCTGAAGCTGTATTTTCTGTAGGAACAAAAGAATTGAAGTAGTTTGGTTTCAGTGATTCAGTGGTTTGGATCATTTACCTAATGTTACGCAAATAGTCTGATTCATGAAAGAGGAAAAAAAATGTGGATGTATATAGGCATGATAAGGCCTGACAGAAATTATTTACCACCAAGTCTGTCTCCGTATTGATTGTATGAGTCATGCAGAAAAACAAATGATTGCTGTAATTAAATGTTAGCTGCTGATCAGACTGCACAGAGCGCAGTGCACCAAACACAGGCATAACTGGCTGTGAAGGATTTCCCTCAGCAAGAGAGGAAGCAGGTTTACAGTTACCAGGGAGTGGATCCAGCTGTAAGAGTTGTATAATAAAAGAATTTATAAACATGAGTAGAATAACAACCATTTACTGCAGGTTTACAAAAGTCTTTTTTTCACTGTTGCTCTCCAAAGCTGCTGGTTAGTATTTTGATCTCAATTTTATAAGGTTTTTATAAGGTTTCTACAGGTTTTATTAGGTGTCCCTCTATACTCATGCTAGCAAGCCCCATACTTGGGGATGCTGAGTGGTGGGGTGGAGGGTCATAATGCAAGTTCATCAAAGGATTGCTTTAGGATAACCACTGTGATCTGCTCGAGCACTGTTACCTCTTGTACAGGGGAAAGGAGAAACAAGATGCACTTGATACAGGCTTGGCCAGTACTGCATCTCTGGCCATTTCCTTAAGTTGGAAGAAAAAACTAATCATGCAATTAAAAATATAAAAATGAAAATGTGGTTAATTCAAAGCCAAAAGAAATCAATTCCCATAAGCCATACTGAACTTTGAATAAAGCAATGAGAGATACTGCCTATAAATGTAAGTTTTCTGAAAAATCTCAGCTGCTTCCAGTGACTACCTCTTCATTAATGTATACACGTACACTTTTTCTATACTGTTTATCAAATAAGGCCACAAAGTTAGTTGTTATGCATCATAATGCCACTTATACCTAGCTGGAGCATATGAACGAAATTGTGTCACATCTATTTTATTAATCAATGTAATGAAAGTAGAAAGCTGTAGTTCAGCTTTGAAAATGCTACTGTCTCGGTTTTTTGGTTGTGTAATAGAACTGAATTAATGAGCTATAGTAGTTTGCATAATTATACAGGAACTTTTTTTATTTATTTAAGGCACAAAGCAAACATGGAAATTTGTAACAACTCAGAAAAATAGAATGATTTACATTTCACAGCTATTATGGTTCATTTGGGAAGCAACTGAGTAAGAAAGATCTAAGAACTGACTTAAAATTTGATGTGAAAAGATGAGACCAGCAACATTTAAAATTTCTATATTATAATTCATAGACATGAGAAATGCAGTATGGCTTTCTCTTCACAGTGCATTAATGAGTTCCATTCTAGCCATTTCTAAAGGGGTTGTGAGCACACGGAAAAACAAACAATGCTTTGGAAAAGCACATAAGCTTGAGATTTCTCTTTTATGTATACTTGTGCAGATTTCCTGAGTTCATTGCTGTTGCATTTGTACAAGATCCATCTGCGTTGAATTAGGGGTGGAAATGCAGTGAGAAAATAACTTTCATTTTTGTTTCCTGTATTGTCTCCTGGGATTTTGCATTGGTGTTAGTACCTTCATTAAGTCATTGGATTTTATGGTATTTTATGGTATTATGTGATTCTGTGATTTGGGATTTTATCCAATGCAATTGGATACAGAGATAGAGAAAGCTGTAGCATTCCCTCTAAATTCTTCCTTTTACCTAGACGTTGAATTTTACAGAGGTTGTAGGGAATCTTAGGATTGTACTTAGGAACAACAAATGATATTTTCAGACATTCAACCCTTTCATATGTCTGAAACAGCTTTGCTTATGATCTTAAGTCATTAAAGGAACAGCAGCGTGGAGCAAGAAGATCCTCAACAATCTGCCCATTTTTCCCTGTGGTTAACATTTCAGTTTTGTTGATAGTTGACCCTGGTTTGATAACCTGTTATTGAGAACCCCATACACACATTAGGCTAGGGGAAGGAAGTGAAGTGAATTAAACAAACTTCACCACCATCTATAATGTGGTGAATGTAAGACCACACATGCAAAGATCTCTGCCGTAGATGTCATTAACGTTATTAATGCAAAATCTGCAAAAGTTAGATGTAATTTGCATTAAGTAAATGGTTAACAATTTTCCTAGATGTAGTAAAATTTACTCAAAATCAGTACTAAAGGCTGCGAGAAATACTGATTTAGAACAAAAAGCAGTAATTGGCTTCATCTCTTAAGAGAACAGGCGGAAATAGAAATGCAGGAAAAAGTGACTGGTAATATTCATGCATATACATTTTTATGTCTCTGAAATGTAATTTTCAATATTTTATTATTATTTTTCACAAATGGTAAATCTGAAAAACATGTTATCACTCATATTTTCTTTCTTCCCTGTGGTTTTAAAAGGGGTATAATCAGTAGGCTAGGCAGCATTACTGTGAGAAGAAAGGACACAGCCATTTTATAAAGAATAATGAGATGAAAAATACAGTAAAGCCTACAACTGTTCCTTCCTTGATTATTGATATTGAGCTTTATTAGAGCATTTAAAGCTTGGAAGGGATTACAGTTATAGTACTGGCTACCATGGAAATGCCACTCCAAATGATAAACCCCTTAGAGTGACGCTGGTATTTCAGAGGATATCACAAGTAATTATTCAGGTGAAAAACTGATTTTTTTTTTTTTTTTTTTTTTTTTAGCAGCTCTTTGGAATTGATTTATTTTTCTCTCTCTCCCCTTTTCCTCCTGCCTTTTAAAAAGAGCTAATCTTATTTCATCTCTGTACTCTCTGAAGCAGGTATTTGTAATGCTTATCTCAGCTTTTCAAAGTAGTATACAGTGTGGTGATGGCAGCTAAGAACATTCCTATCCCTAGTGACTGCAAAATGTTAAAATAGAAAAGAATGATAATTTCTTAATCGCTAAGAGGAGGAAGAATACTTTCCTTTAACTGTTGTAAAAGTATGAGTGGAATAGAGCCAGACAGCTGTGATGTTCAGCCTATTGTAGCTAAAGACACAAAGTGCATGTAGTTGTCCTGGTTTCAACTAGCTGATTATCTGGACCAAGGAAAGTTGGATTTTGAGTGTGAAAGTATATTTAGAAAAGCTGGAAATTTGTATGCCTGTTTTTTAACCAGAGCTTGCAAGGTCCCACCATGTTTGTAGAATTACATTGGCTGGAGACCTTAGAAAATACTTAGAATTAAAGTTGGAAAGGCCATGTAAGGATAGGCTACACAGTACCTTGGAGTGCAGTTTTTGGTGCTTCTAATTGTACATTGGGGGCAAAATGGAATACTTTTAAGGATATAAGCAGAAACATAGGTCAGGCAGTTTTGCTTCCACAGTTCAATTTGCTGGCAAAAAAATACCTAGCTGCAAAAGAGAAATGGTCTGTAGCACATTGAAAGTAGCTAGATGATAGTCTCAGAATGGAAGTTTGTCATGGGCAGTGCATGAGTGAACACCATGGGTTATATAAGACAGGGTTTTGTTTATTGGACTTAAATAACAGTTTTCTTTATCATGTATCAGAGTAAGATTGCAACAAGGCTTTAGAAGAAGGTTCTCTGTCATGCCTAAAGGGACTGTTAGTAACACAGAGTAGTCTGCTCTTTGGAGATAAACTCTTAAGCTTAGCTGCAAGTATCAGACACAGAGCCATAAAGAACTCATATTTAAGGCCAGAATTGCAATGAAGAAAAAAGAATCTAGATCCACAGCGTTATCTATTTTATCATAATTTTATCTGGTAATTTAAGAGAATTGAAATCTGTGGATTTTAGTGGAAGGGATTGATCTTATCAGGGGGGATTCCTTACTACTGTTAAGCAAAATCTGTTTGCAGACATATGAACATGGGGCTGAGAATTACCATCATAGAGAATTTGGAAAATTAAATTACACAAAATGAAAATCTTTGTGCAAGGACTAGTAATTCCACCATAACCAATGCAATGAAACCAAGACTTAAAGCACAAGTGAGACTTTGAGCTCCTTATGCTCTCAGCAGAGGATAAACTCCAGCCATTTAACCAGGAGCAGCAGGTACAGGTGCATTCTAAAATTTCAATTTCAATGAGAGTTTTGCCTGACATGTAACGTGATAGCTCTCTAGACAGTTTACCCACAGAGGACTCAAAAATATTGCAAACATTCTTCTTGACACATAAAGTATTTCTGATATATTCACTTCAGTCATTTCAACAGAGATTACATAGGATACCAAAAAACCTTAACCTTGCCTCTTCACTTATAGTAAATACAGAATTGTGATGCTTTAATAATATGCTTCCTTACAAGAGACACAGATGAAGAAAAGCAACCCCATGCAAACTGTTATTAGAACTGAATAAATCATGATGAGCAGTTTATTCAAACACATTGTTACCCATTCTGTTCACAAATTTGCCAGTAATAGACTGACTTTTTTTTTATTTGATCAATTATTCAAGAAATATGCTAAATAATTCTTGGTCTCCACTGCTGTCATGTCAGGTTATTAAAAATGAGTGATTTGTAAAGCAACCTGTTTGGACACAAGTCTCATGCTATGGATCCTGTTTGAATGATAGCAGCCTCATCTGACTAAACCAAGCATGCAGTTGATTAGAATTGGGATTTAGTTAAATGATGAGTTTTTCATTAGACATTTGATTTCCTTTGTCTAGGCAGCTCTGTATTGCTTTGAATTTGCTTATTTTCTCATATGTACAAGTATTCCTGAAAATAAACTTGTTCACAGGGGCAAGCTCCAGTGGAGCACCACCAAATTCTCTGAGATAAGAGCACTAAATTGAAAGAATTAAGATATATTGCTGGTGAGACTGCGGAGTGTACTTTGTATCAGTGGAGTCGGTTCAACTCAACATTAACTTCATCTTTTAAGGCATAGGCCAATCACTAACACTGAAACAATAGAAAATTTCTTTCCAGATATCTAATCTGAAAATCATTGACTGAAACTTTTCCTATATTCTACATGAAATCACAAAAATACCACCTGTTTGAAGAAGTCAGGGCAACAATTCTCCAGGCTGATGGACTATACAAAGAAAATGTTGCCATAGGTTGGTTCCATTCTCATACCTTTGTTTTGACCACAATTGATTGCTCTCAAGGGAATGACGTTGGCTAGAAGGAATTTTAGGCTAAGCTGGTATGCCCTTTCTGACACTATCGCGAGTACAGATCATTTTAGGACAGCAGTGAGTCCTTCCCCTACCCTGAATCTCATTTACATTTGTGCTGCTTCTGATGACTCCAAGGATACATGTTCTACAACCTTCCCAGGCAGTCAAAAACAGTAAGTGCTTTTATTAAAGGAGTTTTCTAATGTCTGATATGATTTTTTTTTTTTTCGATCTAAGCTTGTTATGTCTTGTTAGTAGAGAGCAGTGTGCTTCTCCTTGTCTTTAACTTTCCCCTCTGTATACTTTGGCACTTCCAGTAGACCATCTGAGTGTCCCATTGCTCTTATACATGGCTGTTGTTCTTACATCATGAAGAGCTGAAACATTTTTAGCAATATCCCTTTTAAATACAAGAAAGGTTCATTCACTGATATTACCACAGTAACCTTTTCCACATTGCTTCCGGCTGCTGCCATATTTCGTTGTTGCTTCTGGTCACTGCTATTCTGTGTAAATGTCTGGTGAATCAGCATGGAGGTGATCTGGAGCTGAAAGGTGAGAATAAGGCAAATTCTGACTCACTACAATATTAAGTGTTCGTTTTGATTGGGTGCTGTGAGAGAATCAAAAACCTTACAATTTCTCATTTTCTGAACATTTAAACAAAATCAGTGTGCTCTTGAAAATACATAGTTTTAAAATTGTTTTTATAAACAGTTTCTTTTCAGTTCTACTTTTTCTGCTCCTCAGATTAGCTAAATGTATTTACTTACGCTTCAGTTACTGCAAGGGTGAATTAGCTGATGTTTTCAGAGCTTTGTAAAGCATCATGTAGGTGTCAAGATTTTAAATAATCTCTCAGCGTTTATCACTATATTTAATAGGCTTTCAATTAGAATGCCAATTAAAGCTGATTTGTTTTAAAGAAACAGACATTTTTTAATTGCAGCATGTACATTCAGCCTTGTATTTAATTGCAACAAGATTGCTCAAATGCTGTCTCTATTCATAGATGCACAAGGACAAAGCTTCTACTCAATTCTCTGCAATTAGGATGAAATAGGAACATTATCTCAGCAGGTGCGGAATACTCAAAAAGCAAGAGCTGAGGAACAGATTTTGTGGCCCTGCTGCCTGAATGGCTGTAATGCTCTAAAGAAATCCGCCCCAAAACAGGATCTGATTGCCTTCATTTATTGTGTTAAAGTCCACAAACAGGCTCAAGAGAAGCTGGAATTAGTTCTGGTAGCTAGATCTCCCTCTTCTACTGGAGAGTTCCCCATCATGTGTTGAAATTCTTCACAACCAACATGACTAATGCCTCAAAAAAGTGTCATTGTTGCAGGCAGCCGTGGCACGATGCAGATCCTTTGCTCCCTTTCAATCTGCTCAGTGCTACTTCTGTGGGACAGCAAGAGCATGATACTCTAAGGCAAGAGAAACGTTCATTTTGCTCATCTGGGGCCAGCATAATCTGCCTTACCCAAGATGCTCTTGGTCCTGCTGGAAAGTGATGGTGGTCTGGAGGAATGATTTAAATGAGACTACTTGGGCTATACCATCTTGTGCCCTGAGGGCAAGAAAGGCAGGCTCCAACCCTTAGATTCTGATCCAGCAAAGGCCTGAAGTGTATGTGTGATCCCAGCATGTAAGCAGTCTCACTGAAAACCACAGGACCATACAAATATTTCAGAAGCTTGATAAAATATTGTCTTAAGTCAGGTGTTTAATATCCAGTGTCTACAAACCAGAGCCCGTATTCAGTATTATTTCCTTTCCATCATGCTCTCAGATTTCCCTTTGCAAATTCTACCTGTATTTTCTTTTACCTTGGAAAACACTATGCTCGTATTGAGGTGGTCTGATTTATGCTTTAGATTTTTTTTTGTCCATTTGTAAAGCAGCACATCAAGTCTTAATATGTCATCAATCGTTACTGTAAATCTCATACTTCTAGATATTATGATTTCAACGCGAACTGCAGTCTTTGATGTTTTAATACTGTAATCCCCTTACCAGCTGAAGGAAAGGTTTTCAAGGTATCCATTTTCTTCATTTTTTCAGTGTTACACACAAACTCTGTGCTTCACTAACTGCAGTTAGAGGAAGTGCACCTATTGTGACATTTCTTATAGCTAGGGGTTCTAAGTGCAGGTTTGGAATATAGCATTTTAAATAGTGACACTGATGTTAAGTCACTGACGTGATGTGAGGTATCCTGCAAAAACAGTTGACTATTGCCTCACAAACACAGGAGCCTGAGTTTGTCTTAGTGAGTTACCTCTTGTCAGCTAAGCCAGGCTAACTACGCGTGGCATTTTGCAAAAGCAGAATAAATCATTAAACCACAGCAAAGCTTTTGCCATCAGTCATTCACATTAAAAAACACTTGACTTCAGGTTAGTTTTCTTGCTACTGTCAGTATTCTCATATTCCTTTAGAAAATAGTGGCTGAACACTGAATTTGTAGGTTATTTGGACAATGCACAGCATGACATTATGAATAGTAACCATAATGGTGGTTCATTCCTGCCTTCCTTAGTACCTCTTTTCTGTAAGATCTGATGTTAAAAAGTTGAAGATTGAAGTGATTTTGAAGCAGAATGTGACAAATGTCTGGACTTTGTATGCCATATGCAAAATAGAACAAGCTTTTCAGCCACTTCTATAATTAAAGTAAACAAGGCTAAAATAAACCCAGAGTGGAAAATAAATTGAGCTGAGGATATGATTACACCTAATTTTTATGGGCTTGATGTCATTCTGCATTCACAGTATAATTCCCATTTAGCACAATTGTAAACATTTTCTACTCATCTGGTCATTGATTCCTCTTATCCTAAGGACCAACTTTATACGTAAGCACCAAGGAGAAGAATATGAATGCCCAGCCTCTCTCTGTGGTAAATGTCACACATGCAGGGAAAAGCTGCATTTGACTGCTTTATATCCCCTGCTGTTATATTCTTGGCACACACTCTGAATTTGAGCAAAAAAGATAGACCTAGTCTTGTGAGTCATTTTCTTGATTGATCTAATTTACCTTGAAGGTTAATGTATTCTAAACTAATTCAGAGATTAATAACCATTTAAAGATATATGAAAGACATTTAACTGTATACAAGACAAGTGTTGTAACCTAGTTTATTATCTCTCCAATGACTTTGGGAGTTTGATGAAATTTAAGAGTTATTTGATTGTTTGACACAGAATAGCAGGTGCAAAGCAAAAAAGGTGTTTTCAGAGCTCACTAGTTAATTCTGAAAACAAGGATGTAATTCTATTTGTTTGTACTACGTATTTCAAATAACACATTTATTTTCAAGGTGATAATTAAAGTTCTTTCTTATGGTATTTTAAGTAGTGTCTTCATTAAAATTCTTTAAATGATTAAATAAGTAGTTGGACCAGAACAATGCTGGACCTACATTCTCCAGCCTGCTTTTGACTTCTAAGACAATGGAATTGCAGAGCTTTGCCTTTATCTGTAAGGGACTGTGTCAAGCTTAGGTGTTGCTGTTTTTAAACAAACTAATGCAAGTCTGTTGTATATCCATCGGTTTTGGATGTGTCCTCTCTTTCTGCTGAAAAAAAAAAAAAAAAAAAAGTCCAGTAATTTTCTGAAGAATTTGTGTCTAACCTGACAGAGCTAGCAGATGGAAATATGAGACAATATTGTTCATGCCCAGGTGCTGTTACTGCTATTACGTTTTTTCTGTGTTAGTAAATGGAGATGCTAGTTGTTGCTTAGAGGTATTTTTGCTGAGGATCTGCATAGTAAGTCCAGCTTTTGTGGGAAGTTCTGTACATATGCACCAAACAGAAGCATTCCTGGCTGCATCATACATATTGCACACATACAAAAAATGTATGGCATATATGGAGTACATTCAAAGCTTTTCAAAACCCTGGGCAGAAATACTGTACGCTGGGGCTATTCCATAACTGTGTTTTGGTTTGGCTGGTCACAGCAGGAGATGGAAGCTGAATGAAAGCTGAGCTCTATATGTCTTTCTGGTAGTCCAGTTCCAGACTTCTTTGCATCTGGGTGAAGGAACATAGGCTGTTTTATCTGCATTAGGTTATATGGCAACATGTATAAACAGAGGAGTGACAGTAGGTTGATACTGACAAATGCTGAACATCTTCAGCTCTCAGAAGTTGTTGAGAATTGCAAGTATTGAGCGCCAGCAGGAATAAGATCAGACATGGTGTCTGTTTACTGTAAATATTTACAACCAGAGAGGTACCAAAATGATGAGTGAGCTGGTAGGCACATTACTACCTCTGAATATTATGTATGTGGTCACTGACCTTTAAAAATAAGAAAGATGATATACGAGGTGTTTTGTTGCCAAGAATGTGGTATTTTACTGCTTGTAGAGTTTGTACCATGTTTTATCTGGCTTTTTATCTTAAGCCATTGTTGCATAAATAATGAACATACAATGCGCCCTGGCTACCTGATTTATCTCCACAAGCTACAGATGACTATTGATTTATGAAGGGTCATCAATAAAAAGAATGGAAGAAAAGAATTGATCTAGAATCAGGTCTCTGTGTGCAACCCTGGGCTAGACAAATATCCAAATAAAGCCTATTTTCTAGGTAATCCAATCTATCCAAACAGTTACAGAGTTGTAAAATAGTTATAAATGAAGAAAATGCACCATGAGCTTTATGGAGCTTCAGGTAATATCGTGGGGGGCTCTTTGCATACATTCTATAAGTAATAGAATAGTTGTTCATTTTGAGGTTCTGCTCAGTCATCAGAAGGAAAAAAAGACCTTAAAAGATTAGAGACAGGTATGTTCAGAGTCAGTGAAAACCTTGAGAAAAACTAAGAAACAGAATCAAGTGGATGAACTGATGAATAGATGTACAAATCTATTAAAAATCGCGGTGTACTGGTGCCTTGCTTAAGACACGTCCCCTCAGCAATCACTATTAGTTGTCTATCCCTGTACTCCCTTCAAAATGGTCTCTCAGGACTTTGTTTGTATCCTCAAACTGGAAAACATAGGAAAGGCAGGATTTCAAATTTGCCACTTTCATTACCATTGACAGTTAAAAAGGAGAAAAGTCAGACAGGAAAAATGATCCTGTCTTGGACAGCATACACACTATAATGCTTTCTTGAGAATAATATAGTTCACTGCATGCTATTCGACTCATGATATAGCTTAACAGGCAGAAGAGGTGCAGCCAGTGAGGTATTTGTCAGAAAAGTATAGAACAATGGCATATCAGCTCTATTTCTTATCAGTGAGTTTGATCAAAACATTTGATGCTGTCAAGAGCTAGACTTTCACAATGACCTGCAAGTTAGGTTCTCCAAGAAAAAAAAATGCAAAACACCTGTAAAATTCCTTCAGGATCCTTGAGGCTTTAGCTTGCCTCAGGAGGGAGAGAACTGTTCCTCAAGAACGCAGCCAGACTTGGAATCAGATGCAAGTCAGGAAAGCACCCCCAGCAAGTTAAGATGAATAGCTGTGACAGTATCATGAGATTGTTCTATGATGGAAAGCCTGGCAGATGGTGCAAGCTGATCCTTGTATTGATGGGCCAAGCACTGCTTTGTGAACACAACTGAACAGGCTATGAAGTTCTATTAGAGCACTGTTTTGTGAACACAACTGAACAGGCTATGAAGTTCTATAAAAGCACTGTTTTGTGAACACAACTGAACAGGCTATGAAGTTCTATAAAACACTATCACATTCATTTGCTGATAACTGCAACACGGAAGCATAAGACTGATTGTGAGCTTGGTTTGAGGTGTACGGACTTGTAATAAACTAGGGGAAAAAGGATATTATGCATGTCATTTTGTATAACAGTCTGTTGTTACATGTGTCATTATAATTCACAACATATGTTAGTCGTGAAAATTTTTGCTATTTTGGAATTATATTATTGGAGGGTGTTCTCTTGGACAAAGAACTGTCAAATAACATTAGCATGGTCTTTGAAGCAATATGGTATCAGTCTCTAGATTAAATTAAAGGTCTGCAAAGTGGATACTTTATCTAATTTTCTATACAAGAAAGCACAGACTTGCTACTGATAACGCATGCAGCTCAGGAGAGATTTCATCTGCTTACCATACTGTGTATTCAAGGTAGGAAGTTTTCTCCAAAATCATTCTAGAGCATAGCAGTCTTCCAGACAGTTGAAACCATGAACATTATAGCACACTTCATGGGGCTGACCTTATATCTGGAATAGAAGACAACTGCTTTAGAAGACTGCCAATTCAGATTTTATGTGGTGAACTGAAAGAGGGAATATCATCTGCCAGGGTGGCCAGATGAAAATCTTAAAAGTAATACTGAAGCACAACCTCAAGTAACAAAATTGCTGTCAACAGCTGGGAAGTATTGACAGCAAATGAGAGCATGCTGGTGTTCAGCAGTTCATGTTGCAATGATTTGGTCTGAGCAGCAGTGCGTAGCTGGTATCAAAGCAAGTGGCACTGAAAACTGACAGGTTCACAAGGCAGAAATTCCAAGATTTTCTGACTTACACCTGATCATGGAAAGGAATAAATGCCATCCATACACTGGGCTCTTCATCATTTAATTACCCAAGATGCAATACAACTGTATATTGTCTGTGATTCTAAAGTACATATCATTACAAAGGCATTGAGGATTGCAGTGTCTCAAGATGCAACAAAAGACAATATGATGCTTATCATAAATCCCTTCAGATGTCACTATTCACCTCTGAAGACTGAATGGAAACTTACATCTTAAGGATGTCTCATTTTTTTCCGTCTTGCGGTGATCCAGCATCGCTCTGCACTTTGAGCTTCTCCTTGCTTTTGTGCTGGTATCTTGAATGCTAATGACAGCATCTGTAATGATGAGATAAGTATGAAAAGATACGTAGTTTCTGCTTGCAGTTTATGAACAGAGTTTTTGTTGTCAAAAACATCTTAATTTATCAGTTTTATTTTTCCCCACAGTATCAATTTACTTTTGATGGCAGTTAAACTAGATGCAGTCAAATCACTTTTCTGAGTGTAGACTGTAGAATTCAGCTGGATATAAAAGCAAACCTCTTCCCACTGTCAGAAACAGAATGAGATTATGCCTTTCATTCTGTCTTTGGTCATCCTCCAGATCTGCTTCAGACTTTTGGGTTCGATATAAAAAGCACTCAAAGTTTTTATGAATAAATCGCTTTTCAGTTAGAAAAGGCCAACTTTTTCTGAAAGTGAGATCTATTTTTTCCCAGTTCTAATGGTGTGATAGTAGCTGGCACCATAATTATGAAATCAGAATTTCATTTCTTCGGCGTTACAGACCAAACAAAAAGACTTTCACTGTGTCAAGAAATTTCAGTACCAAATGTGTTATAGTAAGATGTAAGACTTTCTTTAATGTGCTAAATGGGCTTTGGCTCAAATTCTCTTATTCTGAGATTTCTCAGAAAAGTTAGGCTGCATGAGATCCATGCACTGACATATACATTCTACTTCTGACATTTCAGCATGAACATTGAATATTCTTGACTATCTTAGCTTCCAGTTTAAGTTCATTATTTCACAAACTTTGTAACATTTATTTCCTTCGTGAATGGAGTCATTTAACAAGTTCATTGATAGTCTTGTACTGTCAGGTTCAGAGAGCCTGGAGATAGGATTGATTTTCTGTTTGAGGCCAAGTTTTTTAATTATCATGTTAAAAACCTGTCTCTCCCTTCAAGTACAGAACACTTTTTACATGCTTGTTTTTTGAGCAGAACTTTCAAAAAATTGAAGCCAGCGTCACAAAGCCCTATGTCCCTTGCTTGAGTTTAGCTTCAGGCATTATGTCCCTTAGTCACTTCAGAATTGTAGATAAACAGAAAAAATTTTAGGCATTTAGTTACAATAAGCTCACAACATTTAGCAACCTGAAGGTGCTATTTACAGGGATCTCATATTCACCAAGTGTGCTTATAGGTTGAAAAATAACATACTTAATATTTTCTGTAAAATAAAAAATTACTTCTTTTCTTTGTCTTTCCTATTTGGTTTGCTTTGGTATCTTATGTCCATGGCATTTTTTCTGTCTAACTTACCAGAGTGATTCTGTAATTCTTATGATTAAATGTGCAATTAAGGCTTAAGCACTATTAGCACAAGGGATTTTGAAATTAGGATGGGACTGTAACATTGACATCAAATTTAAATGTCAGCACTACTGAAATAGAAAGTGTGACTTTCATCTTTCAGTTAAGAGCTATGTAGCTCTGCCATGCAAATTGCTAACGGGTATAAAGCATGATGAGGCATCAGGACTCAATGTACCCAGCAGCAGTACTTAGCAGACCTATAATGGATTTACCCACAGTAATTTTTGGAATTATGTGTATGCTAACAGCATACAAATGACAGTGCAAATTATATTATTTTAACTTGTTTATCAACTTGTCATCATAGCCCTTTTTTTTTTTTTTTCCAGCACTGCATTGTAAATCTGACTCATGCAGAGAAAGTCACAAAGATGCACTGGCCTGTCTAGATTTCGAGCAATATTATTATGAGAAATACATTAATTTGTCTGTATGGAAAGGATTTAAAGGTTGTTGCATTCATTTGTTACCAGAGATTGAGCAGTTAGTCACACAGACTGTTCAGCAAGAAAATTATCTCTTCTTCTCAAGTCCATTAACAGTACTTTTACAGAGTCTTGAGAAATATTAATATTGGAGGATATTAATGAAAATGACATCTACAGCTGATGTATTATTGCCCCAAATGTGATTAAGTGCTATGTTAATTAACATTTTTTGCTATGATACTTGTAAAAGTATAGTCATTTTTTAAAGCTAACTGAACTGCCTGGAAAAGGACAGTGGTCTGATCTGGGTGAGCTGTTGTCCTATCAATTAATTGATTATTCGTAACAGCAACATATAGTGCACCCCAGATACATCGCACTATATAAAACAAAATGCTGAAGTTAGTATATTATGATTGCAGCAGTAACTCTCCGTGCACTCCTCCTCTTACTACTTTTCTACCACCAAGCAAAACTTAATTACAACAGTGACAAAGAAAAACCTCTATCTTCCTTTTAAAGATGGGAACTTGAAGCATAGAAAAATTAAAGGTCAGCAAAAAAAGAGTATAAAAAGACCTTTCATTAAGCAGCCTTGTTTTTCCTGAGATCAGGACAGTGGAAGTGGAGCTGTTTTGAAATTCTGTCCCTCAATGGCTTAGGCACGGATGCTCAGAGGAAACACAGCAAAGTGCTGACCTCAGGTCTCTTGAATGCAGTCTTCAAGACCATCCTTCTCTCTAGAAGTTATCTTAAGTCTATCTCCTGGTGTCAGTGGACTTCTAGTGACAAGAGGGAACCAAATAGCTCTGAAATAGTGTTTTCATTATGAGATCTTTTGCTACTAGTTCTTAACTCAGTTTTTGATGATTCTAGTGGGAGCTGAGTGAATTTTTGAGTGGGAGTAGGTTTTGCAGGATCAGGTGGCAAGATGCATGTCTTTATCAGATTCCTCAAGTAGCCCTAGTAGGTCTCAGATTTGAGAAAAAATCCTCTGACACATGATGTAATGTACTGTGCAACTAATTATTCTGGAGAAAATCATTCACATTTTTCAATAAGTTTTTCTGCCTAACCTCTCTTCCTGTTTATCAGATTCTGTTACATAATCTCAATGAAGAGACACAGGTAGTTCTTCCTATATTGCAACAGGAAAAAAAGGGGCAAGATTGGTACATTCTGAAAAGTATCTTTCATAGTAGCAGTTCGCTCCTTTACTTGCCTGGTAGCTGAGATTACTATGCAAAAGTGAAATATTGATTCCTCTTAGCTTGACTTTCTTTTTGCGGGGGGCTTCTTTCATTGACAGAACCACTGTAATAGCAGTTGTAAAAAAATTTATCACCACAGCATTGGAACATACTTCACAACCAAGAAGACATTAAATTCACTGTACCTCATGGCATTTGCATTCTACAGTTATTAATGAGTTAATGATCTGTACAGTTTAATGAATAGAACATAAATGAAGAGACAGGAAAGAATATTAGAGTGAAGCCCATGAGTGAAGACTTTAATTACACTCCCATGTTCAGGTCATTAGCTGCATAACTACCTGTGGACAATATGATAATTACTATCTCATGATGCTCATGAATTTGCTTTTTTTGGATTAGTAAAAATGTTAATATCCTTTCCATGAACTATTAAACTCACTAACATGAGGTGTATAAAAAAGTGCAGTCAACATACATGACTGCGGCATGTCTTCCTCCACCCCTCACACTGCTACAAACTGTTTTAATTAATACTTTTCCAGAATGATTTCCCATTAATTTTACTGCAATTTGGAAACCAGATCTGTGCAGTGTCTTGCAAAGAGATAAACAACAAGCATTTCATTTTTTCACCAAAAAAAAAAAAGTGTCCTGGTAGAATTTACAGTTACCAGAATGGGTTACATTATGCTTGAACTTAGCCATACTTAAGATTGTTTTCCCCCAGAAAAAGTAGAGGCATGCCTCATATCCTTTTTCTTGTAGCGTATGATGTGAGGAATGCAGAGAAGCGAGTTCTCTTCAACTTCATGAATACTGATCAGTAACTTCCATCATTTTTAATAACACAATAATGTCCTGGCCCACACATGAACAGCTCCTGCCCATTCCAGACCCTTCACACCACCGAGAGCTCCAATGGGATGGGGATTTCAGCAAAACGTTCTCTACTAGACTTGTGCAAGTGTACATGTGTGCAGCCATGTGCAACACAAGCAGTTGTTACTGCTTACACTGAGCAAGCTTATACTATACTCAGTATATCTTTCTCAGTATCAGGATGATATTAATGGAAAGACTAGTTGTATTTTTTTTTATTTTCCAATGCACAATTTTGTAAAAGATTTTGCAACACTTTCAGTGCCTCTTTTTACACTCAGCTAGCATTGTCACATACCCAAGAACTAACACATTTAAACATTAGGTAAAAAGTAACTTGTTATATAATGCACATTTCCAAATATTTTAGAAGTTTTTTTTAATATACATTTTAAATAAAGCTTAAATGACTTACAAAATTCCTGGGCATGAGAACTTGGCCTGAGCAAGAAAAAGACCATGTAAGAAAAAACTAAGTCTTCTACAAAGTAATAGCTTTATGCTTTCCAACAACAGCAATTGAATAATATCTTATTTGTATAACCTTGAAAATAAACAAGCTATACTGTTCTTGTTTTGCAATACATTGTTCTCTTAAGCACAGTCTATATTATTTTGTACTGCATGTCACTGTTAAGACAGAAAGGCAAGAGACAACTTTTGGTACGCTTATCAAGTTCTCAAGAGGTAAGAGCTGCCTCCGCTTCACTCTTCTAGAAGTCCCTATCCCAGAGCATTTACAGTCTTAGATCAGCAAGAGACCGGCCTACTGCCGACCAGTTCTCCCATTAAATTGCTTGGCCTACACTTGCACAGAGATCAGCTCTCCTCTGTAAGTAAAGTTTGCACTGAGGGCATTGTTAGTTTAATATCAGCCTTTTGCACCAACTCTAAGTCATAAAGCATTTGCTGCCTTGAGAAATCACTGTTTTCGTAAACAGCCTCAGATTGAATTTTTGGCATCAGATCCAGAGAAACCAGTTTCCAGAGAAACAGAGAACCAGTAGCTTGGCGTCAGTTTTGGAGACTGTCAAGAACTTCAGTAGTTAAATGAATGAAGTCTTTGGAGCTTGAGAGGTGTTACCATAACATCAGGATGCTCAGAAATTTAAAAAAAACTGGCAAAAGCAAACCATCAACTTCTACCTGTTGCATTTATAGATACACAGAAGAGTGTAATTCTGCTTCTCATTATTATATTCTGTGAATATTGTGAACAAAAACTCGTAACACTTTAAAATGGCTTTGAAGATGCTTATGTTATGGAAGGCTTTCTTTGAACTGAAAACTGATGTTTCACTACTCATTTAACCAATATCAGACTTGGAGAGTATTTGACTCCTTTGATCTCATGGTGGATCTGTTAATTTGTAGATTAGAAAGGACAGAAAAAAGGTGTGCAGCTAATCAAAGCAGGATCACTACACTGTTGGCAGATGACCTGGTTGTGTTGAATAACTTGTAGAGGAGCATAAAGCACAATGCGATTAAACTATTAATTACATTGATTATTTAAAAATGCAGGACAAAAACTCATGACATTTTTTGCCAGCTCATGATATATTCAGTTAATAACTGAAGCAGATTATTGATCTTGGAAGTTATGCCTGCTCTGGGCGAGAACAAATAACAAAGTGTCATTTCTAACCCAGGAATTGGCCTGGTCAAACAGCTTAGTCTGAATTTAGAAGACTTGCTGATGCCATTTCTGATACTAATTATATTGAATCCATTTTACAACACACTTGTTTCTGTACAAGGGCAGTCGTAACCCAGATGAAGCAAATACCTTCTCATCTGTTTCCATTTAAAGCTTTTTTTTTTTTTTTTCTTTTTCATCTTAAAAACCCTTTTCTGTTTAAACTGCTATTCTGCCTTTTTACCTAAGAATTTTGTAATGGAGCTACAAGTTAATCATGCTGAGTACATCAATTCCGACTACAGTTAATAAGGCATTTGTGTAACCCCAGTGACTCGAACAAATCCCATTGGGAGTTCTACCATGCTGGCTACAGTTTACACATTCAGAAAAGTATTCAAAAGGGAAATGCAGGTATTAGCATTAAGTTAATTAGCATGAAGTTAAGCATATTAGGCTTTATTCAAAGACATTGTAAACTTTAGTGGCTAGGTTTTGACCCACTACAGAGAATATTTATCCTGAAATTACAGGACTCAACTCCCAGCTTTGACTGCACTTAAGTTTGACAGTTCTTACATTAGGCAGAGGAAGGAGGTGAGGAGACAGCAATTGTTTAGTAGGTTACTGAGCTGATCATACATTTGTTATGTGGGTACTGGAAGCTCATATGAAAGTTTAATATGAACCTTCTTCCATGAAAAAATATAAATTTGTAAATTATCTTGACATAAAAAGCCCACTGTGAGCAAATAACACTTTTGTTCTTTTGGGACTTTGTTCTGCATAATATTTTTATGGTTATGAAAAGCTAGCAGCTCAGAAAGCTGGTCTTCGAACCAGTATGGTTTAAGTCTGGAGATATTTTGCTCTCTATCATTTATCTTTTTTTTTTTTTCTGAAAAATTAAAAAATACCTGACAGGTTCTACCTGCTACAGAATTCATAGTGGTTCAATTCTGTACTGACTTTCTAATTTAACAAATGCTTAAGAACACTGCCAAAACTTTGAATAGAATAATATACCCTTTCTGAGGAAAATCCATGGGCAGAGTTATTTTGAATTTCCATGACAATTAAGTTTTGAATCTGGGTTTTGTAAATCAGAACAGAAACAAGTTCCAGAGAATTACAGAAGCATCATTTTTTAATTTATTCAAAAAAACCCATTATATGAAAAATAAATTAAAAGGAATGTCCTCCTGTGTAGTTTATCTACTTGATTTCTCTTGGGGGTAAAGCCATTTGCATTGTACAGACATACCTGATGTAGCTGAGTATAGAATAAAGATATAACTGTAGCATATAGAAATATAGCTGTCTTATGAATCTGCCTAACATAAGTAACAATAACAACAGAATGACATGAGATTAGAAGGCTCCTGAGGGAGCCCTTTCTCATTCAAAGTGTTATGAATCAGAACTGTAAAGACTCAGTTCAAGAGAAGCTTAAAAATTAAGGAAAATAACCCACTGAGATGAGAACAGCTACAGACTTGGAAAAACAAATAATTAGTTAATTAATGAGCTTTTGAAAAGAGAAACATACTGCTCTGGCCACTGAATATCAAGGAACATAATCTATACACTTTCTATTGTTTTTATTGCTATAATTAATTCAGTACACACGCACAATCGCTAGTGCTAGACAGGTGGTTTTTGCAGCCAGCTCCCACACAGTCATCACATACTGTGCACGCTGAAAATGCAAGCTTTTATTATAACCAGCCTTATTAATAAGTAAAAACAAGACACTGTATCCAGCTGAAGTTTTAATTAAAGGAGTAGTTAATTCTCAGACCCCCTCTGTTCAAGGTCTGTTCAGTCATACACTACATTTCTGCTGAGGCCTACTCCAATCTCAGACAACTGGAAAACATACAGAGTATTCTAAGTAATGTTCATGAGTTCAATTTTCAGATACAATTCTGCAGACCAGTAACTGATTTAGGGCATTTTAAAATGCTGATGATGGCCTAAATAAATGGTTTTCATTAATGCTAGAGAGCGTTTGTAGACTGTAAATGAAGATATAAAAAAAAAAAAGAGAGAGAAAGAAAAGAAAAAGAATCACTCAGGGAGCATGACAGCCAGGATTTCAAAGAGTTAGAGGTCCAAATACTGGTTCCTTTGCCCAACCAAATTCTGTACTGGGTGATAGTGCAAGACACTTTCCTAGTTGCCTATGCATTTAATCTGCAAACACAATTGGACACATTGGAGGTTTTGTTGGTGGTGTTTTGTTTGTTTAATTCAGACCCAAGGGAGGATGCAAATGTTTCTGGAATGAAAACGTAAGTGACATTTATGGACATAAATGGAAGTAGGTAATAGGACATAAGAAGCAGCCTTTGGAAAGACAGTGGTTCTGGTGGAAAAAAGGTATACAGGCTTTCCACTGCAGCATGCTGCAGAGAGTGGAACACCACTGCTACAGGAGAACAAAGCATTTCCTCTGCTTTGTACCTGCCAGCTCAATGGATCAGGCTGGTCCAGAATCATAAGCACAGCCTCAAAGTCATCTGCCCTCCTGGCAGTTACTGTCCGTAGAAACCAAGCAACCCTCCTACCCCATAAGTAACAGTCCAAGCACCCCTGCATCATACCCTACCCATCAGAAAGCTGTTGTTTTGTTTTCCATCACAATACCTCATTTATCTGAAGCAGCCAAAGCTGTTTTGTATTACTTGAGCTTCTTAATACACTAAGATCTGTGTAATGTGTTAGTTATATTAAACAAATTAGAAGTATTTACTTACAAAAAAATAAGAATTGAAGTCAAAGTGTTATATAATAGTAATTTATCACAGGTTTTGGTTGTGATTCAGAACATGAAGCATAAGAAATACTGAAGGGTTCATTATATAAGAAAACAGCCTTGAGGGGCATAAAATTAAATAAATTGGACTTGTGGAGTAGGAGCAGTTTGTGTAAACTGATTTAATTTCATTACAATCAAAAGGCAATATCTAGGTTTATCAAGAAATGAGCATAATTTTTTTTATGGACAAGCAGCTGCTTCAGCATCTGTAAAACATTTCTGATTTAGTGGTAAAATTGAATGGCAATAATTTTGGGGGAGGTATGACCCGGAATAAAACAAAAAATAGTCATGTACCCACAAATATAGTCATATCTAAATGCATTGGTCCTCTTTTTAAAAATACAAAAGCAACATATCACATACGTTATCTGAAATTGTTGCTGCAAATAACCCAGACAGTAAATTCCCAGTATGTTCAGTTGTACTATATAATGAGCAGATCGATATTGCTTGGTCTTCAAAATTTCTACTAAAAGTCACATCAAACATATTTTGATGAGCACTAATTCTTAGATTTTACAATTTAAGCCTATGTTTTTAATTCCTTTGTGCCAGAGGGTGCAGTTAGTGTGGATTTTATACCACTGACTTACCCAGATGCCAGACTGGCACCAGATCCTATCACCTTTGATAATCAATTGATAATCCAGTACCCTACTCCACTGCTTAAGGGAATGGAGCATAGCATACTCAGAGTTACTCCAACATCTTTTTATGTCTGGCAAAAGAAAACTCTTCTAGGCAGAGTTCATTCTGGCTGAAAAAAATACTTGTATTGAGAGACAACACTGCTGAAACTAGAGGTTAGTTTTTTCCTAAATCTGGAAAGCATCTTTTCTTGTACTTTTGTTTCCCCACACCCTTACAATATGGCTTCTTTTTCAGAGGCCTGCAGTGATTTGGATTTGTTTAGTAATAGCTTGAATCTGCATGCAGTTCCAGTGTTTAAGCCATTTTTAGTGTGCAAATTCTTCTTCATGCAAGTACAAATACTCCCATGTGTGGCTGTTTTGCAAGTGTGGTAATATTCTCTCATTTTCTTTCACAGCAACCTTGGTCTTACTAAATTTGGTAAAAGTTCTTTCATGAGTTATGATAAATGATTTGAAGGAAGCGAAGAGACAAGTAACTTAAACACTAAGTATAAAAAGTAAATATGAGCAACCTTAGGTAAGATTAGACATTTCTACCTCAACATTCTGGTGTTATAGAGAACAGTTCAAACAAGGACCAGGAACATACACAAGATGTCAGGACTTTGGCAAGGACATTGAGGATAAAGTAGACTGTTGCAAAAAAAAAATCATCATGGGATCTTTAGTATCCTGAGACAGGAAGAACATCAGTTTGCCTCTCATCCCTAAATATGTTATTTATAATATCAGTTTCATCAGCATATTTGGAGTTTTATAGATTCTAGGTCAAATGCCCATTTAGGGGAAAATATAAGGAATCCAAGGGAAAACCCATGTTTTAGAGTGCATGTCTGTTTTATAGATTTTTTTTTTTAATAAAATGCTATGTATGTAAAAAGTGTCATGACTCAACCCTGCCTGCACTCAGCTAACACTGTTGGAGTGTTATGTTTGTACTTTTAACACTACTTCACCCTTCCTTATTCTTTCATACATGGAACTCAGAGTACTTTGTAAGCATTCCATAATTATTTATTGCATCATCTAATGCTAGAAATTACTTTTCCATTTGATTTCTTTGACCTTTTGTTTACAAACTATAGATAAGGAACAAAAGAAATTCAGTTCTTTGCTCAAGGTCACTCAAAACAGTGAAGAGCTCAAAAGTTACAGCTCCCAAAACACATTAAGCCAGTAGACCATATTCCCTCCACTGGATAATTTTGGAGAGGTTGCTTGGCAAGAGTAATATATATGATTAGCATTTATTTTAACTATTCTGAAGAGGCTAGTTTAAGAAAATACACTAAGGGTGAAATTTTTGGAGAGGTTCCAAAGCTGCCTGATCCATTTTTCTCTGCACTTTTCATGTGTAATTCCACTTGCATGCAAATAGCATTTGAGTGAATGCACAGATCAAATAAGCTGACAGCTCACATACAAATCCTGTTTGCCTCTAATAGAGCTACGGGGCTATGTATTTTCATGCACAAATATATAGCTAGGTTTTAAATATGTGCTGAAGTTACAATGAAATCAAGTTGTTTCAATCACCTTCTGAAGAGTTAATTATCTCCTTAGGTCTCTTTATAGAAAGGGAAATGGGATATTTTAAAATTATCCCTACTATGCTTTGTCATGGGTAATCAGAAACTGAAATGATTTCAAATACTTCAGCCAAGGAAAATAAATAGTCAGGGAACCAGGTCCTAAAACTAACCTTTCACCTTCACAGCTCTGTTGGTGATTTGAAGTAAATGTCAGGGCCTGAGGTTACTGGCAGAAATTATGACAACAGGAACCAAAGCAGCAGCCAAGACAGTCAGTATACAACCTTTGTTGTAGTAAAACTGGCAGCACCAGCCACTCCATGGAGAGCCATGTTCAATTGTAGCATCTTCCCATCAATGGGAAAGAGAAAGACTCTGATAACTAGGCTAACTGCTGATTGATTACAGGTCTAGTCTTTTCATTAAGTACATTTTGAAGCCAAAAATAAGAATTAATTAATTATTAATTGAGTCTGAGAACATTAGTGAATCTAATCTGTATAATACATACAGCACACATTACATTTTCTAAATTTTTTTTTAAATATTTTTATATTTTCTATCTCTAAATATGAAGATTTAGTGTATTTGGATTTCTGCATAGTAGAATGTATACATAGTTGCTATAACAAAGATACAAATACAGAACTAGAAGTTACCATAGCTTGTTTCCGAGTGTTCCAAAAAGAAGCTATTTTAGCGTAACAGGCTTTTTTTTTTCTAATGGAATTATCTACAAAATTCAGAAGAGAACAAAACTCTATTCTAAAAACATTTTGCACCATTTAGTAGCTAAATAGCTATAAAAAAATCATTATCAGTGTAGAAACATTATCAAAATATTAGCAATATATTCTGAAAATGATATTGCTTAGTATAATTATGCAGTAACAGTAAGAAATACTCACTTAAGATCCAGTGTTAAGAAGCCTTAAAAATTAGGTCTTTTTATCATACTGACCATCTGATTTTATTTGAAAGAGAAGATTTTTTTTTTCTTTCCAGCTATGCTATATCCTATTAATGAAAAAATTTATATTTTAGAACTGCTTACTAAATACAATACTCACAACTACTACCTCACTACACATTACTAAATTTCCTTCCTACATTTGTAAAAATTAAATTTGTTCAACACCTCCAAACAACATAGAATGACTACTTAAAAGTAGGATGTATTTATACTTAGTCCCAACGTAAATGATCTCAGCTGAGCTTACACCCCACCCCACCCCCTTCATTATTGTCCCTATAAATTGTGGTGGGATGAGGTTGTGCTCTCTCTCTCTTTTTTTTTTTTTTTGGGGGGGTTTTTTGGATTTTTGTATGTAAGATTTTTTTTTTTTTAAAAGGGAAAAAAAAAAAAAAACCCAACTTTTTTTTTTTTTTTGCTGTTTTCAAAAAGTGAGCAGAATATAAGAAAACCACTATACTTTTTGTTCAGTGCTGGAGCTCTTATTTTCTGAAGATATACATTTCAAGAGCTTGATGTAAGTCCTAATTTTTTTCCTTTGGTGTAATGGGATAGTCTGCTACTTGTTTCCTCTATGTGGACATTTAATTGTGTCTTTTCAGTCTTGTATAAATAGAAATACCAGACCACATTCCTTTTAAGTTTCTAACAGGCACAACAAGATGTTAGAAAGCTGTAACATGCATCTTGGATGGGATAAAAATGGCAAACACTGTTTCCTTCATGCTTGTAATGATTTTGACTTCTGTCAATAATGAAATACATTGACTTTTTTAACTTGCTAGCAGAGGATTTTGCAAGAAGCCTTAGCAAGATGCTTTGTTACTGAACTGTCATAAGTTCACTTCTATAAACTGTTTTACTTTCAGAGTTTCTGAGAGACCCCTCTTAAGTAGCTCCTGAGGTTATTTAGTCTGCAGTTTGTGGATTAGAAACCAAAAGAGTAAAACTAACAACCTGAATGTGTGGGGAAGATAGTTCCAGATTATTCAGTCTGCTCTATATGTGGTCATGAAGTGCCTTGTCATGAGATACTAATAAATGTGTAAATAGGAGAGTTTTCTGCTTGGCACTGACTTACACTCAGTCTAGTAAGTAGTTTGGCTGTGCTATCTAAACCCTTCATGTAAAATGTATGACACTTTACTATCTCCCCAGAGTTATTTGTATATATTTCAATGATCATTGGGATATATCCTGGTACTACATATGTGTATACATTAATACCTTAAAACCTTGATTAAAGCTATTGAATTCTTGCAATGGATGTAATTGGACTTTGAGGGATATGGAAGATACCTTCCACACATCTCAGCAAGGTGTGGCTTTGCTGACTGAAAGTACAAGATTTAATGCTTCTGGCTTGGCTTGTACATCTGAATTCCTAGTGACATGAGACTAATATCACTTTGCAGTCTTGGTGATATCTAGTATTGAACATGTGGATTATGGTTGGCTCAGAGAGTGGAAAACTTGAATTTTGATAATTCAAAATGAAAATTGGATGGTATCTCAATTTTGCATGTGTTTCAGCTGCCTTGTTGGATTTCCCTCAGTCATAGCTGGGACCCTTTGTGGTTGTAATGTATGTAGGATGAAAATTTGTTCACTTTTAAACCTAGAGGTAGAATTTTAAAAGCTAAAACTGCCATGCTTAAAAGGTATAGTAGAGGCTGGGAAAAAAGGTGGTGAGGGCAGTTGCCCCTGTCACAGAACAGGTCAAAGTAGAGCCAGTAAGATGACCTATGCCTTCTTATATAAGTTATTTACCAACTGTACTGATATCTGGAATTACTTTCTCTTCTGCAGGGGAGGCCTAATTACTCACTCAGGCCTCCATTGCTTGCTAGTGAATTATGAAGCCATCTGTATCTCATGAATATAAATTCCATTCTCTCTGGTGTAGTTATATATAGTTATATCATTAGGGGGGTGGCATATCCCATATATAGAAAAGGATAGAGAGATGTTCCTCTCTCCAAAAAAAAAAAAAAAAAAAGAACAGTTTTCTGGCAACACAAATGATCATGTGTTCAGAAAGACAGATTATTTTGGTTTACTCCTGCTGACATGCAATATGTCAATTAAAATATTAACATATTTTTAATTCAGCAGATTGATTTTCACTTTGCCTTACTTTTAAGTAATTCATCTTTGTTTGCTGCATGAAAGAAATGTGGTGTATTTATTCATCCTCAGAGCCAAAATGGTGACTGCTGCATGAAATACTTGCTCCTATCCTCTGCTGTTTTGCCCCAGAGCTAACAGTGCTGTAAGCTCTGTTTCTTTGGAGACAAGAAACAGAGCAGAAAAAATAATTTTATATATTGTATAATGTTACAGTTTCCAAAAAGTCCAATACCCAGTGTATATAGGCCATCTGATGCTTCATTCTAGTTTTCCCTGCTGAGAGTCCATCAAAACTCACAATGGTCCAATTGAGCTCTAACCATTATACTTGAGATGCACTATCTTTTGAAAAATAACCTGAAGAAAGGGCTGCTTCTATGTAGGCTTTTGTGTGAGAAAGAGGTTAATGGCACTAGAAGCTGCCTGGCATTAGAGCATGAGGCAGGGAGATGGGATTCTTACTGAAATTGCCTGGTTTGGGGCAAATGGGGGAGCTTGCTTTGGACCTTGTGTTTTGAGAAGTGAGAGGAGATGCGGATTTATCACTTCACAGGACATGAGAAAAAGGAAACTGTTTCTGCTCCTGTCTGCAGTCCCTTGAAATCTCTGTGCTGCTTCCAAGCCTTTAAACTTGTTTATCATTGACTCACTAAGACCAGTATTGGGCTGACATTTTTCAGGACAGGTTTCTGAAGCTGTGCAGTGAGTTGGCACTGAAATAATTGGCCTAATTTTTCAGAAGTGACGAAGATCCCACTGACATCTTCATTACATCCTGAGACATTTAAGAAGATAACGCCAGGCTCCAACATTTGAAAATCCTAGCCTTTTACCTCACCAGAGATTTTTACCTCAGAAGGCATTTGTGAAGATTACTGTGTTCCTAATGCCTTTTGAAATCCTTATTTAAAAGGTTTTGCAAGTGAAGAGTAAGACAGCAGCAGTGTTACAATAGTTGTCAGTTGCTCTGTTTATTTTCCAGGTCAAAACCCATGCTGGGCAACCAATGATACCATAAACCAGAGGTTCTGAGGGGTTAGAATATAGGAGAATGTGATCTGCCCACAGTATTCTGTGTACAAACACCTGCATGTTCTGTGATAAACAGTGTTTTGAACTAAATGTTATAGCGGTAATGCTGACTAGACCTCTCTAAATCTGATTTCAAAGGCTTAATTATTCCCTTTTTCCAGACCTAGAAACTAATAAGTGACTTGAGTGTGAACAGAGCACACAGAACCGAACTGCCTTCCTTTGTATGATAAGAAGGGTATTAACTGGAAATATTAACAGTGACATGAATAATAATATTCCCAGTTTTCCAGTCAGTTATCAGTTATGTATGGAGGGTTTTATTCCATGTCCATTGAAGTCAAATATTTCTTTCCATTGCTTGGCCTGCACAGCCAAGTAGGAGCTTCAGCATTTGCATGATCTAAGTCAGACAATTGTTTTCATAAACTACAAGCAGAAAACAAAGGCTATTTATAATCTGTCCATTAGTATTTCTCTTCAAATAACATAATTAAACTAATGAACATCTATGCCTATCACTTTCCTCACTTAGCTTGCATTACAAGCAAATCACCCTTTCAGACATTTGAAAAAACTAAGCACAGATTACTCAACTGGCTAACAATTTTGATTTGAACCATACTTAACTTTTTAAAAGAAATTATGAAGGTTCTTGACAGATATAATACTCTAGCTGTAATCTTATTAGTAGAAGCAGCAATGGTAAGACAAGTTGCAGACTGGATGAACTTACTGCAAAGGCTAAACTATTTATTTTCAGTAATAGTCATTTTTCAAAGAGCAGATGGTTTAATTCTCTGAAACAGCTGGTAATAAAAAGGAGACAGAAAATCAGAGGTGGGGAATGAAATTACTGTTATCCATCCTTCAAAATTCAGCAAGGTTTAAAGGTATGCAGGCATTCCAACCTCAAGTAATAATTTATTCTTTTCATCAGACCAAAGTACCTACAGCCTCAAGTGGTATAACATAATGAAGTCTGTAAAATAGCCACCTTCAAAACTAGTCTAAGGAAGCAATGAAAATAGTGACTTTATATGTTCAGAGTACCAGGATCTTGGTTTTGCAGTTAAAACTTGAGGCTTAGGAAATGCATTGATTAACCAACTATGTCATCTAGCTCTGGAAAAATTGTAAGGTTTTAACTAATCAATTACCAGTCAGATCTTACGGAAGCTTACTTCTGTCACTGCAGTGATTCTACTGCAACTTTCATCTGCAGTATTGTGCTGACTATTCTGTTAGGTGGAACCTTTTTAAGCAGTCTAGGATATACAGAACATAATGCAGTGACATGACAGCTGAACTTTAAACAAAAGCCATGAACTTTGAGACCTTGAACTGAAGAATCCACGTTCATTGGCTGTGTTAATCCTTCCCTATATGACCTCATCAAAAAATAAAATCACAAATCTGTTATGCTCTGCATGTGACCCAAGGCCTAGCTGCTAGCAGTGATGCAGTTGGGGAATTTCTAAACAGATTCTTATTTCCTTCTGATTAGGCAAATAAAAACATCCTGCAGTGAATTCCAGCTGCATCTGTTCATGACTTTTGTTTGCTGAATGCTTCCCAGGAAGCCCACAAAATACTTATGATTGTCTGCAATTTATACCTTGTTCATGGAAAACAGTAGATACTGCCAGAGGTTTATCTGCACAAGGTTTGGGAGTGTGTGGTGAGGGCCTAGGACATATGAATGACTATTGCACCATTGTGCAGGAGAAATGCTGCTATCTGTGGGCATCTGCTTTTTTTATATGATCATAGAAGACTGCTTGGTATTTTTCCCTTCTACTTGCAGGTTTCTTCTATTTTTGTGCTTTGGATACTAGGATACTGCACATTGATGTTAGCTTGTCTACAGTTTTCCTTTTTCTTGTTCCTTGTCATGCACATATTCAAAGGGAATATGTACAGCTCTCCATCAGGGTTCCTGATGTTCTTAGTTTGGTAAAAATATGGAACAACTTCCTGAGGATGTCCCTTCATGGATTCTTGAAATGTCTGCTCTGTCTTGAATATGGGATCATTGAATATTAAGCCACCAACAATGAGAACTATCTCGTTTTGAAACATATGTTATTAGAAGCAGAAGTTCCTTTCTTATATAACTCATTCTGAAGAATGTCAGAGTGCTGCTTTGGCTAACATTCAAGTCTGACTGCAACCCTTGGTTTACCTTTGCTCAGTGGTAAATCTGATTGAGAGCAGACAGGATGTGATCAGTGTGTGTGATAGACAAACTTTCATAACGAACTCTCAAACTGCAATGGTTCTGCTTTGAAACTTCTATGAAACTCAGAGTTGCTGTACTACCTCAATACTACTGTGGTAAAAGGCATATAAATTCCTTTGGATTTCATAATCTGAAGACCCAAAGATGCAGGCAGAAAGGACAAGGATATAACAAGCTGGGTGAGTGCAGGCTGCATGCAGTACCAGGGGTGGTAATGAACTAATCATGCAGGAAAAAAAAGTAGGAGCCTCAACTGTATGATGACAGAATTCAGCCTTCAGAAGTCAAAGATTGTGTTACAAAGGGTAGAAGCAAGAGGGTCACTTAAGGAAGCTGTGTTCATAATAAATCAGGTAAATGTAAAAAAAAAAAAACAAAAAAAAAAACCAAACAGCTGTTGTTCACCCTAGTCTACATAATGATTCACAATAAGTACATATAAAATCCCATAGCTGTTCATGATCTCTTCCCATGTGTTGTCTTCTGCTATTTTCCTGTCACCACACCTCAATAATGACAGTTTTCTCTCTCCACACAAATTCTCATAGTTGGTACTAAAGAGTTATTAATGTTACTTCTGGCAGCAGCAAGGATGAGAACGATGCTGCTTTTTGCTTCATGTCCTGTCCATCACAATTCAGTGGCTGATGAGGGGGAGGGTATTGCTGGTGCCTGTTATGATGGTGACATTCTTATCCTGTTCCCTACTCTGTCCTTTTGGTAGCTGTGGCCTTGGCGAATGTGCTCCTCCCGTGGAGCAGAACTAAGTACTACACATCTGTATATCAGCAAGAATCAACATGTAGCTGTAATATTTATGTAGAACAAACAAACTGTAAACCAACTTTCTGAAACACTAATAGTAGTTAAATAGGGCATCTTGCGGAGCACCACAGACTATAGCTGCACTAGATGCATTCACAGATTCATGCTTTCCAGAAGTAGTGGTATGCAGCTTATTGGTTCTAATCTCCATGGGAATAGACTTCATTCTTGACATTTTCATGTAGTTGCATATTTAATAACAAGTTGCTAGTCAGACAACTTACTAACGTAGGAGATCTGGCCTCCTTCATCCCCTTATTAATCAAATAATGGACTGGAAAGGAAATGGATGTATCTATTAAAACTTTGCTGAAGCAGAAACAATTAAAATTTTCTGGCTCGGGAACAAAGACTAGCTTACTGTGAATATTTGGCAGTGACGATAATCCACTCAAAGTAATGAATAGTACAGCCTGGATTTTAACACTCAAGTGCTATTGAGGTTCCTTGAGGATTAGCACAGGACACAGCCTAAACAATATATTGACCATCTCAGCAGTGTAATCAAACTCACGCAGGTAGTCTGATGGTGTGAAATAAAGCTAGTTTGGAGAAGCATTTGGAAATTAACTTTAACAGTAATTGTGGTTTCTTTCACTGTCTTTAATAGAGGAAACTGAAGTCATGCTTTATCATTATCAGCTTAGGTGTTCTCAGAGTACTATTACCACTTGGACTTGTAGTTCATTCCTGTTTGTGTCTTCATTCTGGTTGGAGATTTGAATATTCAGGAGCATGGCATAGTTCATTTTCACTTTCTTTTATTTTGCCACTATAGAGAAATATGTAGGAAGCAAGAAAATGGGTTCCTTCATATCACTCTATTCAGTAAAATGTCATTACTCAAGAGAAATCTGTACTTGTTGAATCATTGCCTCAATGGAATTTAAATGATTATGTACTTTTCTGAGTTGAGGTTTAGAATATTTACACTTGAAACATTGTTCATAGTGGATGAAGATTCAAGGTATACATTTCCTTACAATGTATTTTTGAACCCATACAGATTTTGTTATATTGTTCTTTCATAATTGTTTTCATATTACCATGACTTGCTGTCCATGAGTTGTCTGTAGACAGATTTAGAGAACTAATGTGTTAACTGTCATTTTCTTTGGAGTGGAGATAGTGATGCCAGATTTTAATTCCCTTTCAGCAAGGAAATAGCAAACACAGACTGCATGGTTCTTGCTGCTCCTTTTTACCAGTAAACCATATGGGAAATTGAGCAGCAATCCTATCAAGATACTACCTGCCTTACCAATCATTCAGTTCTTTGAATTGTATTAGCCACCTTTTCAAACAAATTTCATCTAAGACAATAATACTAGCAAAGACTTTCATTCCCTTTTCTGGTTGCCTTTCCTCAGTTTAATAACACTACCAGGGAAGAGTACTGTAACCTAAAGTTTCCCTATTGAACACGTGTATTTCTGTCCCCTGATAATAAGCAAACCTGGTAAAAATGAAGATACTTTATTGTCCATTAATCTGAGTAAGACACAAGCATCAACCTATGTTTTAATCATTTACTCAAATGGTATGTTAATACTGCTCCAGATTATTTTTTCATACTTAACTCAGTGGATTAGGGATGTTTAAGAAAATGAAATTGGGATTATTTAGTTGTCAATAGTTCTGTTGAGAGACTCTTTCAGAGAAGGGTCAATAATGCCATGGCTTCCCCATGTTGGTTAATTCCATCTCTGTATCCTGCCCACTTGGATGACAAAACTCATTATTTGTGGAGTAGGGCAGTGACACACCCAAGTTTTAATAGCACCATGGGAAGCAGGGCTGAGAGAAGATTTCAGCTGAATTACATGACAAAGGTTATTTGATTCATTATTCTCAATTTAGGGCTTTCATAGTTGGGTGCCTGTTATAAAAGGAGAAGGAAATTGGAAAGGGTAAGATTGGTTCAAAATGAGTATTGCAGTAGATTAAATTGGGACTTTCTCTGCTTCGCTATTCTCAAATGCAGTTTTGAAGCTCTGTGGATAAGTTGGCAGCATTTCTTCCCCTTCTTCCTGAGAACTAGAAAGAAAAATGGTCTTCAAATTGAGTAAGTCTAATTGCCACAAGGCAGAAGAACATGGACCCAGCAGTAATTTACACTAACCTACCAGTGGTGAGAAGTGCAGTTTAGAGAGTTCTGTGTGAAATTGCACAGACTTCACTGGGAGGAAAGTTCCTGCTGGGTAGAACCATGTGTATTCTTTCTCTAACTCATTTTCTTTCTGTTATCAGCACATTTTTATTTCCCATGCAGTTCTGGCAGCTTTGACCACACAGCTGGGTTGTGTGCATTTACCCCTTATATAGTTTATCTGTCTTTGACCCTCATTCCCCATTGCACAAATGGTTGTGAAATGGTTTGTATAACTGTGAAGACTACACAGTTGAAAAGTAGCCATATATTGAGCCTTTGAGTGTAAACTCACCAACCTACTTAGGGCATTTTGTCTTATTCAAGTATTTTGGCCCCTTACCTCGCTGGCAAATATATCAATGTTTTTTCATCCCATGAATTGAGCAATATGCAAGCCATAACTGAAGCTCTGGTTTTATCCTTCATAAATCTTCCAACAGAAAACTAGTGTTTTGTCAGGATGAAACATTTCAGTGTGTGTCAATTTTGGCAATGTTTTCAGTAGGAATGTATGAAACCATACCATTTAGGCTTCCTTATTTTGTTCTGATAGTCTTTGGTTCCTTTTACTTTTATATTTTAAATGCAATAATACTAATCCTTGTATATTAAGTAAGAAAATGTCTTAATTTTGACCTTCTTTTAAGTATTCTTACATGAAGCAATAGGAATTTTTTACTCTGAAGAACATCTGAATATTCCTGTTCTGAAACAATGAAAATAAATGTCCAAAATACAGTACTTGATGGAATGTATGGTTCATTTTCTCAAGATATAATGTAATATAATATTCCAAAATGACTTGACTTTGAAAAGTAAACAGCTTCAGTTTGCCTTCAAAGCATTAAAAAAGATCAGTCAGATTTGTTGCTCATGTGCAGGCTTTAGTTTTTTTCCTTGTTTATTTTCCTGTGATTTAGGATTGTTTGAAGGTTAAATCTAGACAGCAAAACTAGAGGAACATTAAATAAGTAAAACTATGCAAAACAAGGAAATTGAGACTGGGGTAATGATTCTAATGTAATATTCATTTTCAATGTAAGTAATCTAGAGTTTAAATTTGATTACAGGACCCTACCAGTACATATGAGTGTTGGGCAACAGCATATACAGCAAATCTGGATTGCAAATTCAAGTCTATAATACAAATTTTAGCTTCTGTGGCCACTGATGGAAACTTTTTCACAACTGTATTCATATTTGGATATTTGTCAGTTTAAGTTCTGAAACACTGGAGTAGTGCTAATAATGCAGATATACTGAATATTTGAAAATATTTTCATTTTTTGCAAGTGCAGGAAACCACTATTACTCTAGGGCATACCAGAAACAAGGTGGGGAAGCTGAGTGAAAGGAGACAGATGGACTGACAGAAGGACTAACATAGTAAAGTTTATTTTCTTTTGGCGGTGTATTTACTTGGCATGCAATAGTGTTTGATTATTATTCCAATGAAACAGGCTTTTTCCTCTTGAATGTCACTGCAGAGTGTCTTGGCCTATTTTTGAAGCTATTTTCTTTTGATATTTGCTTTGCAGGCTCTTCTCTGTATCTGTGCATATTAATGGTTTTTATATCAGTTTGAATATACATCATTTGGTGCCACGGTGAAAGTGAGGAGAATTATAAGCAATAAATTTCTCTAAGGAAAAGGTAGTAATCATGGTAAATAATGACTTGGATGTCAGTAAAGAATGACAGGTGCACGCCAGCTTCATCTTTCACTTAGATATGTAAGAGGAGCATGCAGTGTGAAAGGGGAAGAACAAGCTGAACATATGCTTGCTTATGGTTGCACACAACCATTACCGTTGCATCCCAAATGGTGAAGGTTTCTTGGTCTGTAGAGATTCAGGCTCACCTCAGCCAAGTAACTGTTGGTGAATCCCTTTAAAGACTTCTTGACTTCAAGGTTAAGTCTCTGCTTCTGCTGTGGCTTGAACAAAGTCCTAGAACAATGTAAGAAAATTTTCCAGGTGGATCCTTTAAATGTGACCCATTGTGTTGCTATGAAAAGATATGATATCCAGCCTCAGTAGTACCCTTAGTCTGAAAAATTATTTGCAGTCCTGGAAATCCTGTTTGTCACTAGTGCCTGACATTCAGTATGGTCTTTACAACCAGTGCTTAAAAACAAGGCAGGTGGAGAGTAAAATGCCTTGGCCCTATCATCAAGGGCTAATATACTCCATTAGAGGAGGTGGAGAGGAAAAGAGATGTTTGTGAAGCCATGAGTCTAACTAGTGAGGAATGCTGGGAGAGAGGAAGGGACATCCACCTGCAACTAGCTAATTTTTCGTTTCAATATTTTTCTTTGGCAATATCTGCAAAACCTGGGAGACAATTCTGAAATGTGCTATGTTTTGATCCCTTTGTACACTTGGAGTAGCTGTTTTGATAGCATTTATCTAGATTTAGCATAGAGTAAATGAAAGCTGTAATATTTTATTCCTACTTCTTCCACTTGCTACATGTTTTAGGCTGTTTATAAAATGCTGTATGGTTAGAAAAAATAGATTAACAGAAGTTAGAGAAATGAATATAGAATTCTAGATCAAATTTGATTAGCTTACAAGTCAAAAACTGCTTTCTGCCATAACTGTATATACAGCTGAGATTGAAAGTCAAGCTAGGGAGGGGCAGGGGAGCTATAGTCTTTTCTCATCTATGCTTCATGCAGTTATATTGCCAGCTAAATTATTCTTTCAAGCTCTTTATAACTGTTTATGATACCAGGAGGAAAGAGGCAACTTCTTAATTTCAGAAGGCCAGGTTGTTTGAGCCCCAGAATGGTATGTGGCTCCTGTCATAGATCATCCTCAAATCACAGCTCTGTAAGTGCTAAGGGAAAAACGTATTTCTTTAGTGAAGCCAAAAGATATGAATCAAAGACATAGAGGAAACAGATTTTATTGTATAAGAAGGTGTTGTTTTTTGTCATGGTCCAGTTTTCTGACAATCAAACCTGTCTGCAATATTGCACAAGATAATATCCCTTATAAAGTCAGCAGAAGGTTGGTCATTTATCATTGCTTTATCAAATTCCTCTCCATGTACACAGTCCTTGTTTGGACTGGAAAACGAGTAGGAAAACAATACTGCCCCATCTTACTGAGAAAATATATTTGGATTGGTAATAGTCTATGTTAGGGGAGACACCTCTATGCACTGAATTGTGGAGGTTTCTGACAAGCTGTTAGGCTCTTCCATTTGATCAGGTGCATTCAAACATCTATATCATGATATTAGCTGTGTATTGGCTTTCTCTTCTAGAAGCTTTGAATGTCAATGAGTAATGTAATGAATACTTAGGAGAAAGGAGATAAGGCAGTTACATAGCCGAAGAGAAAAAAATTGATTTTGCTTTGGGCTGTGGAGAATTTGTGCACTTACGCGCATCATGTACGTCTGAGCTTTCCTATTCCATAACTGAAATAAATATTGAAAAAGACCTGTCAAATATTGACAGGGAAAATGGAATGATAAAGTACTGTATCATCTTTCATAGAACTTCCTTAATTCTGACAAATTCAATGTACATTCTGTGAAAGGATCTATTCCTCTTCTAAAAAGTTGGTTGCATTTCACAAGGAGATACTTGACACTAAGATAATGTGCTTTTTTCCCAAATGTTCCATTGTGCTTTTAGCCATTTACATTTCTGATAGTGTAATGTAGACTGTTTGCTTCTGAAATGAATACTTTAGATGACTTTCATTAAAAAGATTCAATGTAATTATCATTTGTCTTTTACCTAATTATATATTCTTTTAGTTGTCCCTTGAAAAAATACTTAGCTCATACTCTTCACTATGATTATCCATCCATAAGCAATTTCTGCATTTTTAACCTCTGGCTTGGGTGCAACAAAACAGCTCTGGAGGGTTCCAGTTTTGGCACAAGCTGTGTCAGGTTTTATAAAAACATCTGGGAACTTCTGGACCAGCAGAAGAAATGGAAAGATGTCTTTGGCTTGAGCACACTTACATCTCCATGTCTTGGCTTCGTGGGCAGCAGGGAATGCACATGGGAAATGCAGCACGTTCGTTAGCCCTTTTCTGTCTCTGTGGACAGAAGGTTAGAGAAACAACATACTTTAATGCAAATGAGTAAAAAATGAAATGGCAGTCCCAGAAACTGAAGTAAACAGCCTTGTTAAGTTCTCACTGCCTAGCAAACTAACATGACTCCCATCTTCAGTTTAAAAAAAAAAAAAAGTAAAATTACTTAGAAATTTGATTCTTTGACACCATTGAGGAGCTGGCCTGCAAAATAACTATTGCTGCTTTTCTCTATATACTCTTTTGACAGGGTTTTTTCTTTGTTAAAAAATGAAGGTTCACTTCATCCTATGGGCTGCCAACAGCCTAAGCAGCAAGACAGCCTCCTTCTGTAAGCTTATCCAAAAGGAACCAAACACCACATTATTTATTCTTGGTGTTTCTAAAGCTGTCACAGCATGAATTGACATGAATTGCATCCAAAGGACCTTGTACTGAGTGAAAACCAAGATGAGATCAAAAACCATCTCCTTTTAAAAGAAAATTAGGCCTTTAATTTTTTAAGCTGAGCAGCAGTGTAGGAATGTGAGTTGAGCAGGCTTCCTGCAGTTCACACTTCTGTTCAGTCTGGGAACAACAGGAACTTTCACCCTCTCTGGCAGTTGGCTGCTGCATGCTTGTGTTTAGTACATGATTTTTGTCAGGTTTGTCATGAAGCTGCTTAGATCACATTCCCCCTTCTTGGAAGTAGGAAGGAACTAAAGACCTTTCCTGCTCCTGTTTATTCCTTGTGGTGCCCCAAGCCACACACAGCTACTGCTAAAGCGATTCTGGCTGGAGCCTGCCCAGAGGCCTGTCAGTGCCACAACCTGCCATTTTCCTTGGGTTAAATTCTTTGGATATGTGGTCACCTGAAGGATGATGGGGAGAAAGTAGTGCAGTTAAACAGCTGTCCTTTGGTGTAACTGGTCTGTGCGAAGTCAAGCCAGCACAGCCTCCTTAAAACTCCTCATGCTATACACTGCTTTTTCTGCTTCTGTGATAATCCCAGGGAACCCAGGCTTCTGAAGACTGTTAGGCTGAGACCTGGGAAAATTTTCTTTCCACTGTTGTTGTCAGTCCTCTCCAGGCAGATGTGAAATGAAGCTGTTGCAACTTCTGCCCCTTGTACAACAGTTTCAGTTCAGAGAAACCACTTGGGTGTGGTACTATCTAAATAACTGATTCATTATTTATAACATGCAAAGCCTTGTTACATCTACAAACAGCTGCTCTGGCATGTTTCTGAAATGCAGAACTCAGTGGAGGCTGCTAGAGAGCTCATAAATCATTCAAAGGGAGACTACAGTGCTGCTGCCTGCTGCGGGAGCCTGTCCCATCTATTGGCCACTTCGTCCCTCCTATGACTAGCAGTTTTCTTGTTGGTTTTGCCATTGAACCATTGAAATCCCACCCCACCCCCTCTAAACAAACAAACAAAAACTTGCTCTGATTTCTTTGGTCAGATGCTGATCAAAGTTAAATTGCAGTGCAAGAAAAAAAATCTTATGTTGTAGCTTTTTTAAATGCTCAGAAATGTGGGACTTTTCATGATAATGCTAGCATACCTTAACTAAAGCAGAGGAAACAGGTTCATAAAGTACTACAGTATGAGTTACTACTGAAATGTTGTAATTAGCATGGTGACCACAAATCTCATGGAATAATTTCACCAAATAATTAGAGTGGGTTTCATTATTCTGATGTATTTTTTGCAAACTTCTGTTACCGGTCTAAATTAATCAAAAATAGAGTAATTCTGATCATAACATTTTTATAAAATTGCTTGTAAAAAATAAATTGTACAGCATGTTCTGAATACTAGAAAGCACTTTCTCACTTGGTCAGAAGCCAGTAATAAAAAATACATAACAAGCTAATTTCAATTCAAAATGAACTCATTCCTATGCTGGCTGCTGAAAATGCATGAGACAGGCATTGTACTGGCAGAAGCTAACTTGGATTCTAGCTGCTGCTGCTTGTCCCCAGAAAAAAAAAAAAATCCAAAATGAAATATCTCAAAACAAATAGGTTTTAGAACAAAATGAACAGCTGTTACAGTACTGGCCCATGGCATTCTCTGGCCAGTTTTCCAAACTCCTAATCCATTCAGAGAGCTTTTAAAACGGTTAAAGAATAGACACAAAACCAGGAGTATGATTGCTTTTATTGCATATAAAGTACAAACAGGTTGTAAGATACTGGGAAAATAATATTCCATTCCTGAGGGTGTGAAGGGTTCATACTTTTTCTGGTGGAATAAATCAAGAGGACACAAAAAAAGCAAAGCAATCAGTTTGAACGGGTGCAGGCTTATCTGATGTCTGTATTTGATTCATATCTGAAACAAGAAGAGGGCCACAGACATAATTAAACTCTGTATAGAGCACCTTCCTGTAAAATTTCATTTGGGATACTGGTAAGAGACTTCCTATGCTGCAATCTCTCTGAACAGTCTTTAATGCTTGTGAACCCAACAAAGTGGATTACCTGCTTTACAGTTTTTCCCAAGGGACAAACTGTCTGGACCTCTCCTCTAACCCACTTTGAAGCTTCCCATTTCAGATTGCCTAATGATGTGTCCTTAGATGGGGGGGTAGAATTGTTTGTGATATTCCCCCCTCTTTCTCAAGGGGAAAGCTTTTCTAGTGCAATATCTGTGATTACCTTTCACAGTTGCAACACCCCAATGGCCTCAGTGTCACAAATGAGTCCAGCTGAAATCCATTGCTGTACCTGCTGACATAGAGGGAAAAAAATCCATCAAAATGAGACTTCTGAACAGATTTTCTAAATATTACCTTTAAATGTAGGCTAGCCAAGAAAACTGCCTTTGATCATGAAAATTCCAATTTTCATGAAAAACACAAAATACCTCCATGCTTTGTCACTAAATTGCCAAGATTGGGAATTTTTTTTACTATTCCCTCCTGTCCCCATGCTGCCAAACTATTTTGAAGGAATTTAGTGCTGCAACATTGACTTGAGTTCTTATACAATGGATTTTATCTTGTTTTTAGTTTTAGAAATCTTGTGGCAATTGAAAAATAAATGAATATACTAACATAAGGCAACATAGTACTGAAATGTTAGCAAGGTTATATGGCATGGGAGAAAAAGCAACTGGGGCTTGTTGACTTGGGTTGCAATTACAATCAATAATGAAAAAAAAAATTCTAAGCTAAAAAATCTACACCAGATTTCTTCCATGTCTTCAGACAGTATTTTCCATTGCCCCCCCTTTCTTACCTTAGCAGTTTACTTCTGAATGCTTTTAAATAGATACGAAGTAGTTAATTTTTCTAGAGTATTTGAAAAAAACACTTCATTATTCCCAACAGCCTCAGATTTTTCAAGCTAAAGATGGGAGAAAACTGATTATTTTTTCCTAAGCCAGTAATTGGAAAGCTGATTATCTGTTAGCAGCCCCAGTTTACTCTGCTCAAGAAGAGGAAAACGTTGACCTTTCTACCTGTCACCATGAAGTGAGTCACGGCTGACAAATGCTTGAAGCCAATGTAAGCTATTTGCAAGATAAATCAGGATTGCAAGTCACCCTGTTTTATTTTTGTCTCGGTACTTCCGATGGGCCCACAAAAGAGCCTCAGGCTTCTCCTGTCTCATCCAATTACTCACTGGGCCCAGGCACATTGTCTCAAAATAACTTACTAGACCATTTCTTGCTCTTAAGGCAAACAGAGCTCCCATGGTTGTGACCTATGTCTCCCACCTAGCACCTGGGCTGAAGGCACTGGCTGGGCACTGCGGGAATCTGCTGAGATACAGCCAGAATTTTCGAATCCTCCCCAGTCAGTGCTGGGGTGGTCACAGGTCCCATCTGTGTTGTTGCTGTAGCCCAGGAACTTCCACTTGACCTTTTCTGGGTGCTAAAGTGGTGATGGTCAAGGAAGCTGAAGGACTGGTTCAAGGCTGCCCATGGCTGCTGCTGTCATCTTTCATTGGAGAACAGAGGCCTTTTTTAAGAAGGGACAATCAAATTGTCTGGCTGCCTCTGCCAGGATATAGGTGAACATTTGGGAAAGAATAGCAGAGAACAATCCACCGTGACAGCACATGCCTAGAGCAAGCCATAACTTGTAATCTCCAGAAGATGACGAAGCCACACTGCCTTATCTGTAGCTGATCTGTGTGGATGGAGCATCCTGCTAGGTTTGGAGCAAGAACCTGGCTCTGAGTATGTGAAATTCCAACATGTGACTGCTCTGGTGAACTCCCTTTCCCCACTCTCAGTCTCTGTGGTGTAAATGTGACTGGACAACATGGTGAGGCTTAGCAGCTCCTTTTCTAGCCAAGGTGAAGGATTCTTTGCTTAATTTCTTCTAATACATCTTAATTGTGAAGTATTGGCTATGATATTAAGTTTGGTCTGAAACTGATTGTATGGTAATGGTTTTAATTTTATCTCTCTGCTGGAGAAGGCTGACTTGTAAACATTAACTGACAGGCATATCTTTCATCTCACTGACAGTAAACCTATCTGTCAAAATTTCCAATTAATGTTCAGAGAGGGAGAAAAGTAATGTAATTCAAATTAGGTTAAATCACTTGAGTTAAGATTTGGAAGTTTTCCCTTTGAATATCTTGGATGCTTCTTTAAGGTATTATTCTTTACATATAATGTCCATCTGCAGTGAAATGGCATCTGTTTGAACACTGCCCTTATGCCTCTAGAAAGAAGTGGTTGGTTCAGGATTTTTGTTTTCAATGTCCTTGTTCATGCTCCTGTTTTGCCAGTCAGCAGCAGTGCCTTAGGCAGGAAAGCTACTTTTTTCTTTGTGTCATTCACTAGCATTTGTGTATTTCCCTTGGTGAAAACAAATATTTTCTTTCCACATATTCCATTAGCTGTAGATATTTGAGAGCTTCTTATTTGCATTTTAAGACATAAAGTCAAATATACAGCAGGTCAGCAAGCACTGTCTACACATTTTGAAAAGTGTTTTCAATGTTCACATTTTAGCTGGCCTTCACAAATGAAGTTGTACAGCCCCCCAAAGGCATGCCTGAATAACCGCATTACAATGCCATTTGAACATGCAGCTTTGACATGCACAACAAAAGCCAGACATTTTGCCCATACAGATATATTAAACATATATTTGTATTGATATTTCAGTTGAGTTGTTACTATTCACTTGACAGTTTTGGAAATCAATATTCTGGTCTTAATTTGACAGTTCTAGAAATCAATAGGCAAACATCTTTGTCTTCCATTCACTTTCCTGTTGAGCCAGCCATTGCTCACATTTAGGTAGGAGATACTACTGAGGAATTTTGAGCGTGAATGTGAACTGGTACATTCGTAGCTGGAAGTAGCTAGCCTGGAAATGCAAAGAACGCCTTGTCCTCCCACTGCTCAGTGCAGTGAGACAAACACAACTGCCTGTTGCTTGTCAGCCCTAATTCAGGTTTTTTTTTGATAAGTGGTTGCTTTGTAATAAAGTGTCATGCTTTTGACTGTATCTATTTCAATGTCAAATGTGAAAAAGCCAAAAAGTCACAAAAAGCCAATATTACCAGCTAATATTTCTCCAATGTTACCCAGCTAATGATAAGAGCTATGTGGCATTAGGTAAGGAAAGACAAATGGATGCCCTTAAGTTTGGATGTCTGCTATCTGCACAAATGGGGCTTGCTTGAATGAAATCCCTGTAACAGAAAAAATGAAATGAAGTGTTAAGTGGATTTTCTTGCTATAGGAAAAACTGCTGAAATGTTTTCAAGTATTCTAGGAAATAGTCTTTTTTTTCTTGAGAGATGGAAGTGTTAGGCTTAATTTAAAAAAAAAAAACTTTATTTTTCAATAAAGTATACAACCACTCATCATGATTCTTATATAGTCTGATAGAGGAGGGTGACATGTAAAGCACCTTTATTTGACCTTCTTCAAAGTTCGGTGAGATCGAAGGAAGGCTTCTCGGTGTTTCAGGAGAGGTTAAGCACTTAAAAACAAAGCCAGTGCTTGTGCAAGGTTTTAAATATTTATTGCAGAAATTCCTAGGTAAGAATTTCAGAAGCTCAGCTTCATCTTTGCTGCTAACTTCTTTCCCCACCTTATCCTTTCGGTTTTGGTGATCACCAAAGCTCTGCAACCTATTACCCCCAGATCAGATTCTACATTGCATCTGCAAATATCTGCTGTGAATGAAAGTTAGCATTTCTAACCCATAGACATACTGTTGCAAACCCTTTGTGTGCTGTAGTATGGAGACATTCACATTTGGGTGTGATGTTCTAGCTTCTTTGTGTTTGTGAGGGATCTTCTTTCTATTTTTCTCTGGGCATGTTTTCCAGGCTCTAGGTCTCACAAATCTTAATAAGCAATCTGTTGCCACTTTGAGGTGAATTTTGCTCATGTAACGGAGAAAATACAAGCTCATTCTACTCCAAATTTTAAAACTTGAGTCTGTCATACATTAAAAAGAAAATCCAGGAACAATAAATACCTGCACTTCTGCATAATATAACTTCACTAAATTCACCTAACATGTTACATAGAGCTTTTCTATGAATTGATCTCTGAAGTTATGTATCTGTACATCAGTGTGCAGGTAAACTGGAAGATAAACAAAGCTCCACTGAAAACTTTAATTTTCATGCAAATTTATTGATGAAAGGTGGATTCAAGAAACAAAAAATAAAACAGTAGTTCTAGCTATGAGATAAAAAGCATTTATATCTAGCATTAATAATGTGTAATGTCTCCTAAAGTTGGAGGAGAGAACAGGTGTGCTTACTCTCTATAAGGATGAACTGTTTTAATAATAATGATTTCATACAAATGAAAATAGTAATTGATCTAATTTACATTAGCATGCAAATTATTCATTAGTGAACTACATAGAATAAAACTAGACTAGGCAGTTGAAAGACTTATTTGTATGTGTGTTCCTGCCCTCTGTGTGAGATTTGCTGTACAGCTGGCAAATTCTTAAATGATATATAATTTCAGCAAAGAGCAGCACTGTGCAGATGACGCACTTGAAAACAACTATCCAAAATGTCATATTTTGTTAGAGATTCTTGATATATTTTACAACACAAAGTTCTTTGCTTTTAGTTTTCTTGTGCTTTATTTCCTGCTATTTGTAATTCATATATGGAAGCTTGAAATTAATCTCTATGTAATCTTACTACTCCTTTTACTTGGCAGACATTTAATTTGCTCTTTCTCCAATGCAATGGCAGTAAAACTGGATTGATTTTTAGGTATTAGTCACTTGCCCTCAGAAGCAATGTTTGGCACACCATTTTTCTAACTTGTTCTCAGAAATGGACATTTGTAGAGGTAGTCTGGGTACATGTATGAATAACTATCCATTTATTTATCTACTTCACTGATGACTCAGTCCCATGGGAAGATCATTCGGATCAGTGGGAACTGAATGCCATTAGCAACCCTTCAGTAACACTTTGCATCCATTTGGATCAGCCCTTCTGCTCACCAGGGAAGGTGTTAGACTGTAGTGCTGTAGTTGTTCCCTATAATTCTTTACCTGAGATTTGGGGCAGTGAAAACCAGCAGGATACTTCTGGGTGGTAGCTCCTAAAGGATATTATCAGAAGAGACATTTAAAAATTTCTCCAGGGACATTAATATTTCATCCAATATGCTGATGTGTTTGAAAATATACAATGCAGCACTTTTCTATTGGGCTTTTCTTCAGAATTCTCAAAGGGCTTTGAATAATACTTGTATGCACTAAAAGCCTGGAGAGGTAATTTCATCCATCACTAAGTACAGCTAGCTGCAGACTGGGCTGCAACAACTATTTCACAGTGACAAGATCACCTTTGGGAAGAGAATGCAGAAGAATATCGTATCCAGCTGAAATGGTAAGGGTGCTTAAACTGAATGTAGTTACATGAAATACCAGAGCACCAAGAGAGCACCAGCCACCTCCTGGAACCTGTCATCACTGCTAGTGGTGATGCTGCCACACTGCTAGTGGCTGCAGCTGCAATGGGCTATGTTTGATAGAGGATTCATTTCACCAACCAAAAGCTTACCACGCTGTCTATGAGGAAAATCACCAGAACAGGGATTAGAGGAACCAAGTGGGCCTTGTACATGTCTGAATGTAAAAAATGCTCTAAAGTAATCCATTAAATCTTTGTAAATGAATATTTTTTCAGAAAACTTTATGAAATTAAGCAGATTTAGGTTGTGTCTCATGAGATTCAAGAATGTCAGACTAGTAGCGAGAAAACATCTTAATTTTTACAAATGTGCAAGTAAACTTGATAAAGCTTTACCATAAAAATCTCACTGGCCAAGCCTTCAACTTAAGCCAGCCTTATTGTGTCCTGGAGAGGGAATTCATGAGCAAACCAGAAGGTTATGTGGGTGTTTCATTTTAGGTGATATTAAGTAAAACTCTACAACCAGAGGTGAAAAATTCCAGCAGCTACTGTGGGGGTGTGGTGAAACAGAAGGAAAAGAGCTACTTGCATTCAGTCCTGAAAATAACCATCAAATTCAGTAGTCATTTCAGCTGTAGTTGTAAATGGTATGATCAAATTTCCTTCCTCTATTCCAAAAATTATTTGTAGAAAGCAGAAGTGAACTACACTATTTTCTAAATACTGCTGTTCTCCATTTCCATGAGGATTTTCATTTAGGAAATCTTGGAAAGAAGAGTGGCTGCACACACTTCAGTGGGAACACTGGATTTATGGCACATGCAGGGTAGGTAAAGTACTTGTGAGCACCAGGCAACCTGCTTGGAGTTACTGAAACCTCCAAAATTTCTAGTAGGTAAAGAAAGCTTCTTGACAGAAAAGGAGGATCTGTGGAAACCTCTGTGCCAAACATCCCCAACGACCATTTGTCCTTCAGCAATATGAGCTACTTCTCAGCCACATCTGCCACATATGATTTCTTCAGAACTGAACTTCTGCTTCAGGATGCTGAGCACCTTTAGTTCCTCCTTCCTCACAGTGTCCCTGCCAGGGTTTCATCCACTAAGTCTGATTAAGAGTTTGGCCAGCTGGATTTTCTCATCAAAAGCTTGTTGCCTTTTTTCCTTCTGTACATTTTACTACAGATAGACTGGGCTCAGTTTATTTTAACCTCACCTGCAGTTCCAAGCAGCAAGGAATGAGAGAAATTCAAATACAAAATCCTTTCTATTACATCTTTGCTAAATTGTCTATTTTAAATTCAGAAATTTCAATGAGCCAAATGTTGTTCCTAGAATAACTTTTCTGGTCTTGCAGAGCAACTGAGAGCAGACTTTGATCCAGTTTCCCTGTTGTTAATCACCATAATGGTAAACAAAACCTAATGTTATGAATGCATTAACAGTAAATGAAGAACGGCATTGCAAAGTAAAGTGGTGGGTAGATGCATTTGCTCATTATATACTAAATAACCCAAGCAGTTAACGCCTTTGCTAGTTAATTGCTTTGCCTTCTATTTTAGACCATAAGAAGTGAGATTTGAATATAAATTGGGGTGCCACGTTCACCATGTCCCATTTTTTATGACTAATTAACTTTCTTTTACATTTAAATCACTAAAGACATTTTAATTTCAGACTCACAAGCGCCATTCTCACCATTTGAAATTCCAGTAAGGGATCGCAGATGATCTGAAAGTCATTGGCTATTACACCAATACATCAGATCACTGAAGAACAAAGTGCTACTGCAAAGATTATTTGTTTGTTTGTTGCAAGATCTTTCAGAGCTCTCTGCTATTTGCAGAGCAGGCTAATGAAATATGGACATGTTTACAAAAGATTGCTCATAAGAGATCATTTCAAGTGCTCTAGTCAAATCTTTCTATTTGGTACATTAATTGCTCTTTTACAATAACAGTGGGGGTTTTAAAAGAATAATTTTATTGTTGAGGATTCATTTTCAGATCTGAGGGATTTTTTTCCTTTCTATTTTTTCCTGTAAGTATCCACAAAGGTAAGTTGAATTACTGCAAATGGTTTAGCCTGGAGGAAAGTATGCATTTTTAACAAATTGTAATTGCCAAACACATTTTTGTGACAGAGCTTTTGCACCATTCATCCCTTGAACATATTTCTTATTTAATATTTTGATAACAATCTCTTGCAGCTATGAATGCATAATGTTGAAAATCCTTTCAAATATGGCAATAGCAAGCACCCTGCCACATGTGATGCCAGAGTTTTGTCAGTAGTGAGTTTCATTACCTGAAAGTTCTTTTTTTGCACAAGTAGGACTTAACACTTTCCAGCAGCAGTGGTGTTTGGGGAGAGGCAGCATCACCCAGGGGTCAGCAATCAGCCTGGTGCAGCTTCCTTTTATTCTTGGGCAAACCGATCTCTGCTCTGGGTGACCCTCTGATAAATAATCAGGAAAGTTGAGGCACCCTGTCTGTGCTGTGTATTTGCACTTATTCCAGCCTAGAATATACTGAATTGGCTTTACCCTGACATTTTTTTTCTGGCTCTCTTTGGGAAATAGGGACATAGGGAAAAAGCAAACTGCTTTTGTTCCATCTAGTGTGGTGCTAGCTAAATTCCAAGGTAATTTGTGCCAGGTATTTCCAGAGACTCTGGGTGCTCATGCAGGACTCACAAACCTGCCTTGGTGTGCAGATGTGATGACTGCATACCAACTTACTGGAATGTTTTCTTTCTCAGACTGGGTTACTAAGACAACGGTTCCACTCAATTCTTTAATGAAAATTCATTTTTTGAATGATCGTAACCAGTGCTTCTGCCACTCCTTGCATTTCTTCAGTCATTTTTAGCTCCCACATTGCCTCAGGGTAGTTGCAGGGTGCTGACTTAATTATACAGTCTCTCTATTCTCTGATATGCCGAAGAACATGCTGGCAGATGCTGCTGTACTCATTCTCACTTACAACTGGTAGAGGATACTGGTGTAGAATGACTGCATGATGACTGTCTTTTGGCCCAAAAGGCAAGCGCTGGGTTTCTGGTACATACCCATCAAAAGTATGTAGCATCACATTGAGGTTTCAAACCATTGTGATTCAATTCACTGACACGCCGTTCCTCATAACATGCACCAGACTGAAAAACAAATGGTGGGATGAGAACTAGATTTGACTTGAGAAAAATTTAAGTGTACTAAAAAACCTGCACAGTAATGGTCCTAAAGGAATCCAGGAATGTAGCTCAGATGCAGCATTGCTGAAATTAAGCATTGATGTTGAAATTAACTTCCTAGAGAATTGACTATTGCTATAAATATTGCATTGAGGGTGCTCCACTATAACAAAGATGGTTGGCAGTAGAAAACCTTAAGACAGGGATAGAGGTTAGATCAAGAAAACACCCTAATCACATAAATCATTACTCCAGGGCAAAATGTAATGAGTATTTTTTTAAACATGAGCTGTCTGCACTGTGACATCCATTTAACATCGTACCATCATGCCACACCAATAATTTGTTAAGCTTAATTAAATCCTTCTCCCACCTCATGTCACCTATGCTTTTGATTAGTCTGAAGGTATTCACAACAATACTCAGTATTGATTTCCCTATAAAAAAAGCTTCTTGGTCCCTAGGGATAAATGTGGGAGCAAGTGACACTTGTTGTGACCGTACAGATTTCAGATTAATGGGCTGCTCTGCTATGACTAAAAGAAATGATAGGCACCTTGTGGTATTAATCACTTTGTGACAGTCTGTCCTAATTACACCATTTTTAAACCTGTATAGAAAATTCAGCTTTCAGGGTTAAATCATCCTATTGCATATCATCCATCCTAGTAGTGACATCCAAGTTTTCAGGAGAAAATGTTGAATAAAAATGGTGCAGAAGAGCAGACGCTACACTGAGGCATTTTCCAGGTCTTGTATCACCTTTGACTTCTGAGCGCACACAAACAAGCTCCCTTACAGAACACAATGATAGAAATGTCTCTGCAGTCACAGGCGAAAATGTGGAGCAAAACTAAAGAAACATTTTTGTTTAGTAATGGCCTTATTTGAAAGAATGATTGCAAGAGAGGAATCTGTCTGAGAGGCCATATTTATCCACTTGATGCATGTGTGTTTACTTGCATTTACATAGGGGAAAAAATAGTCTGACACGTTCAGCTTTTACTTTCCCGTTTGGGAAATGCAAGTATCCATTTAGCCGAATAAAATATAGCCATCTTTGCAACTGCTTACATCTTTTCCTCCTGCGCTCTCATTTATAACTTACTCTTGAACACCAAGGATGTTGATCACTGGAATCTTGTTAATTCCCCTGTGGGAAGCCAAGCTTTAGTGACTTCCAGCCTTATCAGCCAGGAGACAAATGGAGCTCTTTGTCTTATTGTTTTCTCTTTTATTCCATGAATTACAGGTTTGATCCAAATCCCATTAAACTCTCTGTGTTGGATCATTTTCCTATTGCCAGCTGCTGTACTTTTCTTCTGTAAGCTGTTAGGAAGAGGTGAGAGCCTCCACCAGCTGTTGTCTGGGCTTGGTGTCATGCTCCTAATACTCCTTAACCACTGGTGAATGTCATTTGCAGAACTGCAATATCACCAACATAGCAAAATCATGCTAAAAAGGTGACAACTTTTTTGTCAGCATTTCTTTACCTGTAAATTGAAACAAATAGAGAAAACCACAGCAATTTACCTACATGGCAGAGGCATTAGAGGGATTCACAGAATGTTTCATGCAAAGGATTGTGATAAATAATATGCAAGTATATTATGTAAACATGTATACAGGTATGCATTTTGCAATACAAATTATGCTTTTAACTGTCTTGTACTCTTTATCTGGCAGACAATTATTCATGCAAGACATTTCTTGTAATCAAACACGTTCTGAAGCATAAACTAGGAATGTCTCCATCACGAAATATTTCCTCTGGGACCTCACAGTGTACTGGAGGAAAGAAATGCACATTCTTTTTCCCCTGTGCAAACTCTGAATCGCCAAGAAGCTTGTTTGCACTGTCTTCGTGGTGGTAGATCCCATGTGTTGACTCTCTGGTTCTCACTTTCAAACAAGGTTCTGCACTGAGACTAGAAAAGGCTGTAACCTTTTTAAGACCACAAAAGTCACCACCCTTTTGCTAGTATTTGTACTGGTTTTAACATGGTGAGGTCAGGGCAAGAACCAAGATTCCTCAGTCTTATAATAATAAAAATAACAATACTAGGGTGACTGTTTAAAGGAAAGACAGTGTACTTTATCAAGAAATAACATGGAGCCCCAGACAGTTCAGCCCCTGCAAAACATGTTAAGTTGTGTCTGGAAGACTGGAGATGGTGATGGGTGTCCTCACAGCTCCTCTTAACCCCCTCCGTGGTTAGGAGGGGCTGGCAGAGTACTTGTGGGACTGTGAGCACGTTGCTACCAGCCATAACCTCCTGAGCAGCCTAGTTGTTGCATATAGATGACAGTGCTTTCCTGGAATCAACTTAAGAGTAGTTTGCACCCAAAATCAGCAAGTCCCTACACCTGTCAGAGCAGGTGGGGAAGTCTGGACACTGCTTCAATAGGAAACCAATAAAGCTATGTGTCCTTACATGATAGCTGCTGGTTTGCTGTTGCAACAGACTGAGTCTCATTAGCACACCACTGCATTGTTTTTGTCTTAATTGCTTCATTGGGTTAAGCTTCAGTAAGCATCTAAGTATATTTTTCTATTCAGCAATAGAGAAAGCAGGAGAAGTACAATATGCAATGTTGTTTATGTATTGTCAAAGGAATAGGGATGGGAATGTTTTTACTTTGACACAGCAGATTCTTTTTTTCTTGCTATTCATGCTTAAAAGAGCAAACATCAGTTGGTGTCATTACAATGAATGAGAGTTACAGGGAATGAATGTGAGGCAGAAATATGATTTTAGACTTTTTCTTCCCTTAATTTCATGAAAAGGCCATGAAGATTGATCAGATCTGTAATACCAGGGGATATCAAGCTGAATAGTTCTATTGAAACTGTAGTGTCTACATCTTGCAAAATACTGCTTTTGTCTAATTAAAAAAAATTGTTTTTTTACTGTTTCTAAAATTCTTGTCATAGAAAGAAATGGGAGTTTTAAGCAGTAGTGTAATTGCTCTTATCTGCTTGCCAGATACATTCTTATTTGCTCTGTTAGTTTGTCACATATTTTGTAATTACTATTAACCATACAAATTTTTCTCCAAATGAAATGCACTGCCAACATGGTTATTTGCAGTTATTCAGTTTCAGTTAAGCAGATCTTTGTAATAGGCCTAAAACATCTTTTGATCTTATGTATTTTTTCAGGAGCCTTCTTAGCTTCAGATTCATCATACTGGATTTTGGGTTCTAGTTCATTAGTTTTGAGCAACATTTTTGGCCAAATATCCTTATGAATATTAAAGTTAACATAGGTTGATTTCACTTTTTTTTGCATGTGTTAAATTACATTCTTGAACAATTTTTTTCCCCTCTCCTATATTTATCAGTGAAAGTATTTCCCACCTCAACTCATTCCTTACAGTGCTTGCAAGGTACTATTTGGTTTCCATATGTGCATGCACACACAAGTTATATGACATTCTTGCATGGAAAATGGTTTTGTTAGTGTAAAAGCTTTTTGTGTGTAGTATAGCATTCATCTTTGGGAAATGAGAGGTAGCAGGTTTTCTTGGCTTGATGGATTTCTCATATTTGTGCATGAGACCATTGCAATGGCTTTTCACCATCCTAAGCTAGTAAAAATTGCTGTCCTTGTAGCTGAAGTCTCGGACAGTATTGTCCTCCTGCTCTGCCCTTCTTTCCATGGTGTTTTATATATGACAGTATTTTATTGTTCCTCATGCTGCTTCTGCTGAATTCCAGTGTTGCTAAGTATATACTAGATCAGTTTTTCATTCTGCTTAGCTGGTAGCATTAACTAGAAGTCCTTAAAAAGTCAGTAAGTGAAATCGACATTAATATAAATTTTCTGCCTGTTAAATTATTTTTCTTCTAAAAATCAAGGTACAAGCAAAAAATATCCAAAAATTACAGAGAATCAGTTCTAAAAAGTCTGGAATTAAGGTTGTCTGGGGCTGAGATATCCGTTATGAGATGTGCAGACCTGTACGAAAACCTAAATCAAAACTCAAGTCATACATCTTCTGACTCTAATCAGTAACTCAAAGATGGTACAAAACAAGCCATATTCAGGGTCATGTTATCATTCTGAAACTAAAAGACCTAGAAAGTAATTTACAAAATGAAAAAATATTTAGTGGTGGTAGTAAGGAGGGGGCTGGGGCATTTAAAACCTTCAAATTCTCACAACAGTTGCAATCCATTCTTGAGAGGTGGCAACGATACTTGAACATATTTAAAACAAACTTAGATTTCACTTGATATATTTTATTTCTATCATTGTTTTCAAGGAGCTGTTAACAATGCAGTAGAGTCAAGTTACTTCATTTAAGATGGATACATACAGGAAAAAAAGCTCATGGGGAAAAAATGCTGAAGAATTCTAGTCAACAAAATTAACCTTTTAAACAACACTTTTAAAGCTAGAAATCTTACAACTGGACCTTTTAAAACAAGTAACTGTACATATGTGTTTTGCTCATGAAAATAACCAATTGGCAAGTATATTTATGAAAACAATATGAGGAATTAGATTTGCAATTATTTTATTGGCAAACATTCCTTCTGCAGTTTGAAACAAAGAAGAAAATGTGATGAGTAGCTTTAGGATGACACTAAGTATTACATATAAATGCTCTTTAGCAAATCTAATGGAAACCACTGATTTTCATAAAAGGAAATAACACTTGGTTAAAGTTTAATGTTAAGGAAATGAACTGTCACAAAGTATAAGGCTTGAACAGACTGAGAAGGGATGACAGCAACGCCTGTTTCAGACCCAAATGCTGCTAAAATGCCATGGTAACACTCATGCATTATTTATTTCCATAACTAAATATAAGTACTTTTGCTATCCTGAACTGAACCACAGCTTGGAATTAGTTTTCTTTCAATAAAGCCCATCAGTCTTACCAATCTATCAATGTTACCAGGCAGGCTTTTCAATTAACCAAGTACTTTGACCCTCTCACACCACACATCACTGCAGCTGTGCCAGGCCATGTGACTGGGACACAAACTCCCACAGGAGCTCACACCAGCCATGAGCAGATCTATGTCTTGCATGAGATACAATGCCTGTATTTTCATCAAGTGACAGATGCACTGCTGGCCCTATGAGTAGTGGCAGGACTTTCTGAAAAGAGGGAGCAAGCTGCCAGCAAAATTTGTTAGTTGGTGACACCTATCGGGTTCTGTTCAAGGGACTTCCCTACAAGGAAGCTGGCAGAAAGTAAGGTTGATGGCCAAATGGGTTGCCCTTGCAGCTTGCATGTCATTATTCGTGCACTTTCTGAATTAAAGTTTTAGAACATACGTGAATTCCTGCAGTAAAAGGTTAGTTGTGGCCAATTTCTTGTCATCCTAAGTTTGTGGCATGTGTTGGGATTGGTGACTGTGAGGAAAGCTTCCAAGGCAAAAGCTAAAGACCAATGCTAAAGACTAGTGCAATATCATTCAGCTGAGGGGAATGAAATTCTGCCAGTTTAGATTCATTTGAGACTCTAAACTAAAGCCCTTAATAAAATTACACTGAGCAGACACCCATTTCTCCATGAAAAACTCAGAACTAGTGAGATTGATAGAGAATGAAACAGGCCTCAGAATTATTCACCTGTCGTTCAAGGAATTAGGCCCTGAAACAGCCATGGCCTGAGCACACAGCAAGCATTATTACATGAGTAAGGCCATCAATTTATAATGTCACTATGGAACTGCCTTAAATTAGGTTCACAGTTAAGGCTCTCAGTGAGTCAGGGCTGTAGCATTTCAGTGCTCAGGGTCAAAAATTACCAAGAGGAGATTTGAGAGAGAGAAACTAATCTGTCCCCACATAGAACCCATGTGAAGGCCGGACTCGCCTGAGGGGAGCAGGAAAGGATACGGGGAGTGCCGTACATCCTTTAAGGAAAATTAAGCTTCCTGGTCAGGCAGGTGCTTTCACTACTGCCAGAAGCCCCAGAGATGTACACATTTCTGGAGCAGGTTTGTTCCTTGCCCTGCTGATTGCACCCTATGGCCCTGCTTAAAACCTCCTATGGCCACAACAGAATGGAAAAATTCTGAATTCTCCTTGTGTATGTTGTAAAAGCCTCCTTCAAAGTGTAATAAACATGCTTGCAGAGGAACCTGACAATTAGGCATACAAATCCCAATGAAAATTCATTAAGAGTTGGCTTCCTTAACTCTTTGGAAAAGCCCAATACACAAACTATTTCTGAAGCATGAAAGCGATGCCCAGAAGTTCTGCCATAGCGCCAAGAGTGGAGTATACTGCCAGTTTTTCACTCCTGCTTCAAGCTCTGGCAATCTAAAGTGGCAGGTAATGTTACAGCAAGATTAGACACCATTTAAAAATGACTTTTTCTCCCTCATTCATTTGGCCCTAGTTTGTTTTGAAAGAAAAAGATCGAGGTTGAGTGTATAAATTTGTAAAGACTCACTTTGAATGACCACGATTTGAATTTCAATACAGTAAGACAGATGGCAAGCTTTTGATCATAAATTGTACGTGGAATCCTATCCATTTTCCTGTTTACTAAAATGTATGGAAAGAGGTCAGTATGAAGCTGAGTAGATAATTTTCAGGATAGTTGGTTATTGGCTAAAGCATAAAGTAGAGGAAGAGAACTATACAAACCCAAACTACCCACGTTGTATGGGAATTCAGTAGTTGTGCTTTCAAAGGAAAAATCAGTATAATCTATTTAAAGGAAAATTTAATGTCGTTTGGATTCATACATATGTCAAAGAATGATCACAACCAAAACATAGCAGAAGTGTACAAGAGGACATACTCATCTTCGACTTTCATATACTTATTTTGCAAAGAACTGTGTGGATGCAGCCTGGGCTGCTGTTCCTAAATCTTTGGGTAACAAAGGTTTCTGTCCTGGCCAGTAGGAGCTGGAAGGGTCATGAAACTGAATGCTGGTGTACTTCAGATAGTGATCTGAGTGAGCTTAACTAGCCCATATGTTTCAGTAAATGGTTTGTTATTGGTTATAGCGTACACAGGTTACATAGTATGCTAGTAACTATTCAGTACTACATTGTTTAACAACTTACAACCTTTTAGCTCAGTGCTTTTTACCACCTAAATTAACTTTATTAATATCAACTTAATATTTTTAACATGTTATAAACTACTTATCAAAAGAATGTTAAAATAAAGTGATAGATGAAACTGGCCACAAATAATGCCAAAGTTAAATTTGAATTAATCTAACACTTAAATGTCAGTAAGAAAATAAATACACTGCTGACAAGACATGTTAATGTTGTGCACTGCATGTTTCTCAAGTTGTCTGTGTGTTGTTTTTGTTTATGAATGAGTGCTCTTTGCATGTTTATGCCTGGGTTTTTCTCCTCCTCTCTTCCTGCTAATCAATGTGTATATCCCCCATTTAGGACAACAGATGAGTCCCCAGAGCTATCTGAGCCTTGGCAAGCAAAGTCACCTGTGTTAATGAATACTCATTTGAAATAATTTACATGAGATGCAATTTACAGTATTTTCTGTGTAAATTGCATGAAAATCAAGGATAATTGGCAGTTAAGTCATTCTTCTCCATTCCTCAGGGAAGTAGCTACATCAGAAAGGTCTGTATTCCACCCAATACAACCAGATGTTCAATTTATCACAGCTTTGTTAGAAAACTTTACAAACTTTGGCAATAGTAAACAGATATTTTTACTGACACATCCTACAGTCAAAAAAAAAAAGACTTTTTTGCATTGCTTTTAAGTGACCTGACATATAATTGAAATTAACCCTTTGGCAACCTTTTACTATTTCAGACAATCTATGCCTGTGCTTGAATCTCCTCCTCAAAATCTTGAACAACAGAGATATTTAGAGTCCTCAGGGGGTGTAAGCATGTGGAATGAATTCTCACGCTATTTCTGACCAAGACCCTGGGAAATCTGAGAAGTCATGTAGCCTTTGAGAAGACTTTCTTATTTGTGTACCAGACTTGTGGGTGCAGTTTAGGAAAAGAGACTAGGAAGCACTGTGGCCGACATTGCCACTGTATTAAGATCTGAACCCAGCCAAGTCCCCTTAAATCTTCAGCATTGTCAGTGCAAATGCAATTAATAAATTGTGTCTCACAAAGAAAGGTCACAAGCAACTCAATTTAAAGCCCTTGCAATTGCTGGGTTGTTAGCAGAAGTTTACAAAATCTGTTTTCTGTACAGAGCCTCTGACTATGTGCTGTTATGGAGTTATGCAAATAGCTCTGATCACTTCTTCAGCAGAGGGCCTGCCATTTGCATTTTAAAACTCTGAAAGTGTTCATAATATTTTTATTTCAGTAGTGAAATATGAATTCCAGATTTGCTTCTGTGTAATATAAAGAATGACTTACTGTCCTGGTGTCTGCCTCATTTGAGCCAGTGTTTGTTTTCTAATGGCTGTTTTGAATTTCCATCTTCAAAGTTAGTAAAGAAACCTGTAAATATGGACTGCCTTTTCAAAGAAGTGAGATGCTGGTTTTCTATGTGAACTGAGTGTTCCCACTTGTCTGTGCAGGAGCGTGATTGATGCAGTCTTTTGTCTCAGCTCTAGTTAGGGACAGTCAGAAAGTACATCTTTTTAGTTAGCTATCTTCTCCGATACTTCAGTGTAAAGGTACTGTGATTCAGTCATCATTCTTTCTTAGTCTTTTGTTTTTCTTATAAAGGGAAATAGCTTGCTTTTTAGTGCATCACAAAGCACAGCTCTTGGTTCACCAGCTCCACACTAAGGGATTGACATATTGGGAGAATGATGTAGAGAACAAAATCCATCCTTCACACCTTCCCCATTCAATAGCTCCAATGTGCAGGGCTCTGTGACAGCTTTGGCTTTTCCTACCTGCAAGTCATACTGCAGTGGAGAATGATATTTAGTTTTGCATTCATTTTATTCAGGTGTCCAGTTTTTGTAAACACACAAATTTAACCGCTTAATTGCACAATGAAACATTAAAATCCAGCCCCCAAATCTACTGATTATAGAAGGCAGCACACTATATCAAACTCTGCATTGCAAACTGACACTACTTGACATCTTTTCCAAATGCCATCTGCAAATACTATAATTAGAATATATAGTTTTTTCTAACTCATTTAACAGCAACCAAAAGATCAAAAAACTTTCAGGCACAAATTTTCAGTAGACATGCAGCAATAAATGCTTAAATATGCACTGAGTCAGGATAAGAATTTGCCTTGTAGGCATGTTGTTAACATAGACACCAAATTAGCTTGACATGAGCTCAGTAATTAGTATTTAGGGCAAAACAATGGAAAATAAATTCCACTGGAATCAATCACTATTGGAATATCCACAAATATATACATTGAAGTTTAATTTGGAAATAAACAACTCACATTTAAAATTTTGATATAATGTTAAGAAATTTCTGTTTGAGTTTTCAAGTGAAAGTTTTAATATTTGGGTTTAAACTGAAATTTGGGGGACGCTTTTCTTGCTGCATGATAATAAAAAATGACTTAGTTAAATACACTGCAATAGCAACAAGCATCCTGTTATAGTACTGATGAAGCATAATACAGTCTCAATGTTAGTAGTAACCCCAAACCCTCTTCCTAGACAACATTACCAGAGACAAGGTTTAGGTTCCTACAGGATGTCCTTAAAATTTTCAGATAACATTAAATATAGGACCTGGCTTAAATATTTCCCTGGGTACCATTAATACTTTCCCTGACCAGATCCTTTGCAAGCATACAATAGGCAAAAACATCTACTTATGGCATGGTTTCTACAAACTTGTCTGCTAAATCCCACTCATAGCTTAATGTTGGCAATTTGAGTCTCGAGATACCCTTTCACTGTCTTGGAAAGCACCGCCTTGTCCCAGAAGGTATTTATTTTACTGTCAGTGATGGTAGGGCCTGTTTTGGAGGATCTCCTGGAAAAATTGTTCAACTTTGGGCTGTCCCTGTTAGTTCCAGAACTGAGCTCTGTGCTTTCCACCCTACTGAGAGCCTTCTGCATGAGCTGCTTTCCATGAGAGGAGAACCTAAGGACTTGCATCTTTTTTCTCTGATTTAGTAGTGTGATTGTATTTCAAGAGAGGTTGTGCTGGGTCTGTGTCTCATTCTGGCAGCAGCAGCTGCTATGGCAAGAAGTGCACAATTTAAATAGAAGAGAGCAGTCAATAGCTGAAATCTGCTGTCATTTAGAGTTTTTAGGATGGGATTTCACCCCTTGACAGCAGAATCAGCCAAGAGGGCAAGAAATGGACCTGGGAGAGCTGAGTGGCCAAGAGCCCTTTTGCCAGCTGGGCAGCGTTCCCAACTGCACTTCCATCCCCTTGTCTGTGCATCTGAAGGATTAGGCCCTGAACAGGCACTGTGATAGCACTGCTTGATTTGAAAGTGCTATGTCAGGTAATCCTACTTAGCAGAAACGTTTTAAAAAACATGCTGTTGTGTGCAGCTGGGCCAGCCCCAGTGAAACCCACCTCCACAAGCAAGGCATTCAAGTCCAAACACACAAACGTGCATGAGTCCTTCCCGTGCCCATGGCATAACCTGGATTCAGCTGATGCTGAGGTCTGAGTCTTTGGCACTGCTGCATTGCCTGCTCGCAGCTCACCGAAGACTACAGTTGTGTATTTTGGGACCTACTCTGGGAACAATGTTCTTGTGCTGGCTCGGACTGGAAATACCAAACAGGCAGCCAGGGAAAGCTGCAATTGCACAGATTATAACACTCCAGCTCTTCCATAGCCAAAGATCAGAACAAGCTGTCAGTCCCAGAGCTGTGCTTTGATACACTGCAGACTCTGATAAATTACATATAGGAACAGGAAGGATGGATGGTGACCTTGCGACCTGCCACTCAGTCCTGCTTAATCCCTCCAGCCGTGTTCTGCAGATGCAGGAAGGTCCCTTGATGTATGTCTTCAGGGGAGCGACAATGAAAAAGTTGCTTAAATGCTTGTAACTGTCACAGAAATACAAAGCGAGCAAAATGAATGTTGGGTGATTCAGTAGCTAACGTTACCCTGGCTTCACTTTGTTTGCAGATTCAGTCAGTATACATTTATTTCTGTCTTAACATGCACTCTGTTGACAGTAATTTTGTTAGGGACAAAATATTCCAATCAGAACCAGAGTTTCCAGTAAATGGATGCATTTCATTTGCTGCTTATTTTTTTTTTTCTCCCGCTATCTTTTCTACCTCTCACCACCTTGGCCTACGTGAAGCAAAATTATTTGAATGAATTGTGCAGAGGTAAGGTAATTTCAGTGCCTGCTGCTGCAATATTACTATACAAAATTACATGTTAGCCAGGTTAATAGATTATTTATTTTCATTAAATATTGATTATCAGTTGCTTATGGTCACAGGCACTTTCCTGCTTACTGTGCAAGTAGCTATATGCCTATGTTATTTTATGGTAGGGGAGTTTTAAGTTAACCATTTAGTCCCACGAATTTTCATGTTTTGACACAGAGCGAATGAGGATGTTTTATTCAAGGGTCCTGCCCTCAATTACCAGCTAAGCTACCTCAAAAGGCTAGCCCAAGTTTCATGAAGGTTTCCTAAATTTTGTGACACTGCTCTTCTGCCTGAAGCCTTGCTGTGCTGTGCAGCCTTACTGGCATGTTGGAAACAAAGACAAAGAAGAAGATGTAAGAGTAGAGAAAAGTATCTGAGAAATCTTTCCATTTCCTCAGAATTCATTCATTCAAAATCAATTAGTACAATGATGCACAAATGGTGAAGAATTCCTGATCAGTTTTGTAATGAGTCCTGTGTATGGTTTTGCATTAGCACCAGCGGTAGGGCAAGCCACAATTATAAGACAAAACTAATCAAATGTCTGCATTGCAAAATATAGTAAATTCAGAATAAACTTATTTTCTTGTTTCAAAATTAAATATGTCTGGTCAAGATTTGCTTAACGATCCAATACAGCTCTACAGATTTGGCTTTGCGTGAAAAAGAGAATTTCAAGGTTTGCAATAGAATAGTAAAAAACAAACACTTTTTTTTAAAGAATGATGCTTTTTATTTTTGCTCATTATGTTTTATTTCCTTGCAGCTAGAACTAGTCCAAATTCATAATTTTCATTGCAAAAATAAAAATAAAATGTCAAAAATTTATCTCACTCCAAAGTAAAATTAGATATAAGAATGTCAACCTTTTCATGGAGGTGCTACGTTTGAAATATTGTGGTCTGATAACCTCAAAGTACTTGATAAGATCAGAACACTTCATTGTGACGTTATCATTTCTAAACTACTCTGAAAAAATCAAAACAATAGTGGAAAAATGTTGGCATCTTGACCTTATGGAAACAAAATGTTATGGGAGCTTTTCATAAAAAAAATTGATGCATGTTGTACATTTCCAGAAAATCATTTCAGGGTGATCAAATCAGAAACTTTTTTTTTTTTCTCAGGCAATGCTTGACTAGTACCAGCTCCATCTGTTCAAGGAAATAACTTTACAGAAAATACTCTTTCCTTAAAACGTCCTCTGCTGTTTCCTTACTCTTTAACCTAGTAAGTCTCAGAGATGTTTGTCAAATATCGTCCTTAGACTTATGAAATAATGTCATGGACACAGGGGTTGACATGCTGCAAATATAATAAGGTGAATGTAATGCTTTTTAAAATGTTAGTATGGCATTTTGAAAAAACTAACCGATACCTTCATTTTCAGTTGAAATGTGTAACAGAGATTTCTGTTTTCAGAGCCTTAAAAGCAAATGAGCTCATGCAATGATACGTTACTACGAGATTAGAATATAACAATAATCCACTGAAATTACTAACAGCAGTCTAGTACTTCAAAGTGACCCCTGACTCTAGCTTCATAAGAAATAATACTAATAGCATTATCATTAAAAGGAAAGGAATCTGCATTTCAATGAAAGCTTATTAAAAAGATTTTGTACAGTTTTGAATACAGATAAACATGTGCAGCGTTTCCTTACAGGGAGTGCAAATGGTCGATAGACCCCTAGGGAAAGGAAAGAAGGACTCCTGTCAAAACAGTGAGAGAACGCATTTGCATCAGTACTGAAAACCTGGTAAACAATTTTTTTTTTCTAGTGATAATACTGAGCTGAAAACCTAAACAATGAGGTTTTCTGGCACATTCTTGAAACATATTGCACCCATGGAAATTAAAATGCATTTTCTCTTTGAACCATAGCATGTGCAAGGGATTTATTTTGTTCAAAGTAAAAACATAAGTGGACGCTAATATCCTAATTCGTCAAAGAATAAGCACAGGATTAAGTCTACCTTTACTTAGCAAAGCCCTTAGGAATGTTTTTACCTGCAAGAATATGCCAGTGGCTAATGAAATCAGTGGTGTATGTTTACAGGTACTGGAAGGGATTAGAAGAGAAGTCTAAACTTGCTGAAAAGACATCTAAAGTGGCTCTATAATTTGTTTCCTGCCACAAATGTCTTTGAAATCAAAATAAATGCTCTCCGTTTTTAGAATATACGTGATTCTTCCAGCATTAGTGTTTTTATGGTGCTTGAGATTGTGAAATATGTTTGCGCACTGAATGCATACTTCTATGCAAGGTGAAGCAGGCTGGGTGTCTTAACTCTTCTAGCTTTCAACCAGTAATGAAATCTAACAAATGGTGCTATGGAGCTGGTATTAGCAGTGTTCTTGGTTGTGTACAACGGATTTAAGAAGATTACATTACTTGGCAATTTTGCAATGAGGTACCTATGCAACTTCTGGATTCTTTTAGGGACATTTTATCCTAGTGCAAGGATTTATCTCAGAATAATCTTCTAATTTCTGGGGTATTTTGGTGTGTGGATGTTGAAGTTTTTGTTGTTTCTGTCTGAAGCTGTGTTATTTTATGTGTTCTATAAAATAGTTTGGTGAAAAGGAGAGGGAAGTGTAAAATACTGAAGTAGACTCTGAAGCAAGGACTGCAGACCTGTCTCATTTATCCTAAGTGAATTAGCCCTTCAGCTAGAAAGTCTTACACTTTACCTCTGTAACCACCCGATCAATTAATATTTTGTAAAGCCTTGCAAAGCACAATCACCTCTTCAAGCAAGAACAGAAAGCACCACACTGTTACCACAGCAGAGCAACCAGCATTGTTTGTGGCTGTTTCTAAAATGAAGAGGCTACACATTGAAACCAGAAAGGGGCCAGTTTTATCACAGGTGAGTTTTGTAGTCATTGAACAACTGAACAAAAATGGGCATCACTTCCACCTTGCCTTGGGCTCGGCACAGGTGTGAGGTGCTCTCCCTTTTACGCTCCTTGGTGATTTTCTGTGCTGCCTTCCTTCTTGCTCCCCAGTTTGTAATTTCCAGGGCATGCTAATTCTCAAAGTCATCTGGCTGACCTCCTCCTCAGACTGCCTATATTTGGAATGCTATTAAAAGATGTTATGAGGAGATGAACAGTCCCTCTTTCCAGGACACAGTATTTATAGCGCACCACTAACAGGTAACCCCCGAAGAGCAAGCAGAGTCACTGGAGCCCCTGTCTCCTGGGCTTGCTGGCGTACTCGGCAATGTTTGCATGTTCTTTGGAAAGGAGAACTCAGGGCATGCAGAAGGCAACCCCAGGGCCCAATGCCAGGAGAAGGTCTTGCATTACTGCGATCACACATTGCCTGGAAAATGCGGCCTGTGCTTGTGTGACATTTCCAAGACATGAAGTGTGCCATAGGACAACAGCTCAGGTTACTGGTCTTTAGAAGGGGATTCTGGAGCTGAGCCACTTGGCAGACTTTCAGGTATCTGAAAGACTTTCTGGGAAACCCACTTTCCTGGGGAAAACCGCAGGTCATAGCTTCATTTCATCAGCACGACGGGGCAGATGTGATTATTCCCAGCTGACCCACCTGCAGCTGAAGGAGAGCAGCTGCGGGCCCGGTACGCTGCGGGGCGGCATCGAGCAAGCGGGCAGCCTTTAGCCCAGCTCCCGACGGCGGGCACTGGGGGCAAACCCCCAGCGCTTCGCTCCTCAGCGCTGGGCTTGGCAGCGAGGACCGCGAGCCCTGCCGGGGGCGGCGAGCTGAGGGCCTCGGGGAGGCTGCGGAGGACGCGGGCGGTGAAGGGGGGGACGCGTGGGGCGGTCGCTCCCGCAGCCCTTCCCAC
>VXAA01001013.1:76633-129100 GCA_013399115.1 Anseranas semipalmata | reverse complement strand
CCCGAGGGACACGTGCCTTGGGGCTTTTTTTTTTTTTCTTCCCCTTTTTCTTTTTTTCCCCCTTTTCTCTCCTTTGTCCTCCTCTTTTTGCAGACTGTGCTCTCTGGGTGTCTCCGCAGGGGAGACGAATCTTGGGGGAGGAGGGAGAAGAATCAAGGCGTCTTAAATGCATACATCTGTGCACCACATACATGCTCATATACATCTGTGTGTACATACAGATGTTTCTTTTTTTCCCCTTCCCGTTCGGACACGGGGATGCTGCCTGCCGGGGAGGCTGCGCTGCCTCCACCTCCCGGCTCTGCCCTTCCTGGTGAGGTCCCTGGGGCCGGCCCGGAGCAGGGCAGCCGCCCGGTGCCGCCAACTTCGGGCCGCCGCGGAGCGGAGCGGAGGGAGCGCGGAGAGCTCTGAGCACCGGCGAGGACGGGGGTGGCGGGGGGCAGGCGAGGGCTGGAGGTGCCTGTGCCCTCGGAGGGTGTGGGTCCGGGGTGCGGGGGGACGTCGGGCGGGGTGAGGGCTGTGCTGCGGTTTTGCCTTGCGGAGAGTCGGTGCGGTTTGCGGCTGCTGAAATCTCGGGGTTCCTGGGAGCGGGTTGCTGCAAGGCAGGGTGTTAAGCTCTTGTGTGGGACAGGTGAAGACCTTGTTGATAACTTTTAGTGCTTCTAAGTTCATTGCACGAGAGTTTCACAAAATGAAAAATACAAAAAAAACTATTCCCCCTTTAACACCTTACTTCATTTTAAACTTATTTTAAGTCTCTTCTTGTACTTAGATGACACATTACTAGTTTCAGCTGTAGCTGCTAGGTACACAGTACCAGCAGGCCAGTTGCCTGTGGTACCTTGTTTGGCATATGCTCTCTGAAAGCCCAGGCTGTTCCGGGAGTTCATGGGCTGCTGCTACCTGCTCCCCTGAGCAAGCCACCAGAGCTGCTCCAACAACGGGGCTTGTGAGCTCCGCACCTCCCGGCTCCCTGAGCGAGCCAGCAGGGCTTGGGGGGGGTGGGTTCAAACAGGACGGAGGCTGTGTGTATATAAAATGCTTTAATTGACGTATCTGCTTCCAACAACAGGAGAGTAACTCATTTCTTGTGCTTATTGAGAACTGATGGGTTATTAATTTGGCAATTCCGAATTCTGAATTGTTCATAGCGTGAGTTTTACATCAAGATTTGTTATGGTGTGTGTGTGGTCACCTGAAAGTTTATGTTGCCTCATTACAATTAAGGTTTTGTTCTTTTTCTATATCCATGTTCAATGGATTCTCTACACTTTTGTTAACTTGCATCTCCCTGACTTGTGTGGAAAGTGGGAAGCATTTTAACATATTCTAGCGGGCATCTCTAAATGGAAGAAGCTGTTTTTCTTGTACCTGTACTTATGGGCATTGTTTATGCTTTAAGAACCACATGATTCAGTGACAGATGGAGATAACGTCATTATGAGAGAACTTGTAGTAAATTTGGCAGGATTAGTGTATCCTGACTATCCTTTCAGCACTGAAAGTATATTGGTATTCAGTTTGTCACTGCATAAATAAAGAGTAAGATTAAACTTTGGCACATCTTTCCATACTGTGACAGTGAAACCTAACGGGTACGTGAATAAGGTGTATCTACACTGAGATGGATGTAAATTCTGTAATGCCTCTGGATTTCTGTTATTAAAGCTTTCCAAAATACTTTGGGGGTTGTGGTGGTGAGGAAGTGTTTATTGTCATCTGTCTATAGCCATGGCCATGGCTGTAGATTTGTTAAAATGAAGAGCCCAGAGTTTGTTTTCCTAAGCTGCCCTTACCTCTGGGTGCGCTGTCCCCATGGCTTTTCAGTGGTGTGGAAACCACAAGGAGGGAAGCTAGTAGCTGCTGTTACCTGGCTGTCACTGCGTTAGATCTGGTGACAGAGGCCTGTCCTATGAGCATGAGGTGACCTAGTCAAGTCCTGATGCTCCACGTGTTTGCGTATCAGTAGTTTCATTAGCACTCCTGCTTTTCTCTCCTTGTAGTTCAGACTATTGCACCTCTGCTTATGAGTAGACAGTTGAAATATAGCTGCAGGCTTCTTTCTGTAACTTGCATTTTCTGTAAGCTGCTTAATAGCCCAGTGTCCTGATTTACAACATCCAAGTGAAAGTGGGTACTTGGGTTAATTATGATTAACCTGAATTCTTTAAATGAAGGACAAGCTTGTTTGCTTGCAGCAGCAGTGCAACTGTCAGCACCTGCTTCTCAGTACACAGCCCCAGCTAAAATGTCTCCTTGCTCCTTGGTGAGTTTTCCTCCTTCATCAGGTGTGGATGTGCATGGCTGATGTTGACTGAGCACCTGGGGCTGCCACCTGACTTTAGGAAGAGCTTGAATTCAATATTACTCGGTGGCAAATGGGACTGTGGCTCCTTCAGGGGAGAAGGAGCTGTGCATCAGCTTGTGCTTTTTTTTTTTTTTTTTTTGGGGGGGGGGGGGGAAGCTACACTGGGGAGGGATGTTGGACAATCAGAAGTTGGAGGTGGGAAGCAAAAAATAGTGTAAACCTTAATACGCTAAGTTGGAAACTTTCAAAGAACTTTCCCATGCCCTGAAAGCATTAGGAAGGACATGCCTGCTCCAGCCCTGAGCAGGGCTCCTGCTTAATTGAGAAGGAATCCAGTACTGTGTGTGTGGTGAGGTGTAAGTGGGAGTTATTAAAATACCTTCCAATATTACGGTGGCACAGCTGTAATCAGTGCATTGTTTTTTTTTTAAACTGAATTCAGCTCCTGGGTTTTTCTGTATAATGTTATGGTAATTCCATCACCAAGGGAACTGGGAGCAGCACTTGTATCTACAAATTATCTCAAGAAATGATTTTTCTGAATAACTGGGGTGCAGGTGCTAGATTTGGAAAGAAAGGGGTGCAGGAAAGCAGCTTGCTCAAAACCGAACCTCTTTTGAAAGAAAAATCTCAGTTCTGGGAGGCCCTATTTTGTAATTTCAAGATCAAATGTAGGCTAATTCGTTTTGTACCTGGACTGTTTATGTGCACTTTAAATATGTAAATTCTATTTAATATTATTTAATAGAATAGTTTCCATAGCAACATTTGTATCACATGTGTCTTCTGCAGAGCCAAATATATTCAGGAGAAAGAGCACTCTTCCCAATTCTTTCCATCCTTATAGGGAGAAAAATAATTCCCTCAGCCAATGATCTCTCTCTGTTTCGTTATTAGTGCTGACACGGAGGAGATTGTGTTCTAGAAAACTGCTGACAGTGCAAATGCACGACCTTACAGAGTTCGTTAAAACGACACAAATCAGCTTTGTTCTGTGAGCAGCACTTCCATCAGTGACCAGTAGACCTATGTTTTGGGAGAGGAGATACTCCACCGCACTGAGTGCTTTTGCTTGCCATCACCTTTCATCTGAATAAGTGCTTTGTGTCTAGTTACATGAAGCACAAGGGTTGTTTTATGGCTTCTGAGCCTAAAAAGTTTTTTCTTTTTTCTTTTTTTTTTTTCTTCCATTATGACTGTCAACTAAGGTCTTGTTCCATGATAGAGATGTAACCTTTTTGAGGGGAGGGGTATATTATGGAGGTCTTTCCTCTCTCTCATGAAAAGGCCAGTCCCTGTGTTCCCATTTTAAGGACAGGTGAACATGCAGTGCTTGTGAATACACTTGGGCTTTTACTTTGGGTTCAACTGGGTCAACTGAGTATTCAAATAACCATTAAGAATCAGAACAGGAATGAATCTTTGAAGTAAAGAACCTTTGTTACACTGGTGAGCCTGCCTTGTAGCTGTTGCTGTTCTCAGGCCTGATGTTAGCGCTGGCTTCGGCCTAGGTGCTCCCTCGGACAAGGTCTGCCTTGCCCCCAGGAAGCAGGCTGCGGGGATCTCTCCTGAGTGCTTCACCGCAGCACTCGCCGCGCCAAGGATCTCTTGCTTTTATGAAGAGCAGGGTAAAGCAGTTTAATATAGCACACTGGGAAGGGTGTGTGTGTGTACCCTGCCCCCCCCCGGGATGAAAACTTGCCTGAAGAGCTTTAAAAGGAAAGGGGCACTTGATGCTTTATTGGAGTTGCAGCCAGCCCACCTCACCCCGTGGGGAGGGAGGCTCCCGGCAGCGCACCTTGGTTGCAGTCTAACACTTTTATTGAGCTCCCTGTTGTTACAGCTTAGCTTACCCTTCCTGTATCCACACCTAAGCTTGAGGTTGCTGGCAGCAGCGTTTCAGTTTGTGCAAGGATTATAGAGCACAGGAGCTGCTCTAAGGATATCCTCTGCTGCCATCATCAAGGTGCAGGCAGAAGTAAGTGCTGGAGGCTCGAAATGAAGGCAGGTGTTGGCCCCGCGGCCTGTTCCTCAGGGTGCAGGCAGCAGCACTGGCGGTGCTGATGGCACGGCACCTGGAGGGCCACGGTTGCCCTCCTGCACAGGGCTTTGAAGGCAACGCTGTTCCCCTTGGAGACCCTGTGGAGTCTGCAGGCATCTGGGCTGTCCCTGCCTCTTGATGTATGGGAGGCGGCTGGAGCGAGATGCCACACGGTTAGCCGTCAGCCCCCGGTTCTTGGTATGCCGGTAACACGCTTGGAGTGTCTTGTTGCATTAAGTGATGAAGTACTGTTGGTGTCAGAGGGAAACAATCTCTTCGATGAACAGCAACTGCCTTGAGCTGTCTGCAGCTAAAAGCAAAATAGTGCTGATCAAACAGAAGTGCCTCAAAGAACCAGCTGAGATGTGCTGGTGGTGCTCAGAGATGTCTCTGATAAGGAGCTGTACGTAGCCAGAGCCATGCAAAGCCTTGCAGAGTCTGGCTTGCCTCTGCACAACGCTCACTTGAATGGAAAGCATTGGCTTCTGGAAACATTCTCTCCCCTCCGGCTTTCTTGGAAACTGAGCCCTGTTTCCCTGGTAGGGGTGCCATCTACAGTAGTTTGTGCTCTCATGTGCTCTTCCTTCTGTCACAAACTTCCCTGTGCTGAGGCAATCCTTATCGGTCTTCCTAATAAAGCTCTTAAAATGTCTTTATTCAGGAAGACTTTTTATGAGTTCTATGCCATAATCCAATATTTATCCAGTTTGAAATAAGTAGTGAATTACAGTTAAAAACTTAAACGTGCAGTTGTGTGCATACTTACGTTTATTTTTTATTATAAATCAAAAGAAGTATAACAGTTGTGATGCATTTTGTTTCAGCAAGCTTATCTTTAACATTGAAAGTACTTACGTTCCATGGCTCCTGGCAACGTTATTTTAGGTCATATGTCTCTTAATTTTGTGGTGAAGATGCAAGAATTGGAGTGGTGTGTGTGTTGTAGGAAATACTGAAATAACCTGTATATGAACATTAAGATGACCTGTATTCTAAAAGAAGATGAAGTTTTTTTCCCCCCTTTATAAAAAGCAGGGCTATTAAAATCAGGACAGTCTAGGACAGCATATGCTGCTGAATAATATAGATAGATTACTGCTTCTGCATGACAGTAGTACTTAAAAGAGCCCTGTCAATTTGTTGTTCGTTAGAAAAGCCTTACAAAGTATTTATCTTTCTAGAACATATACTATTGCTAACTAGCTACGCTGGATGTTTACAACCCAGAAAAACAATCTGCACGCTAACAATAATGTGTAAAACTTTCAAAATTGGGCATTATTAGCAGGCAGTCTGATTTGTTTTGATTGCCATGATTTTATGAAGGTATTGCCTGTGTATGGAGGTCTGGGAGTCTGCTCCACAGTTTGTATTGCTATCAAATTATTATAGGCTATAAAAAACACTCATTTGGGAGGATCCATTGACTTTAATGGAGCAGTGCAAACAGCTAAGTATCTGTTCCTAAAAAACGCAGGTCTCTGCAGAGACTTCCTGTATCTGTTTGTCAGAGAATAAAGCTCCTGGAGAGGAAGAGAGTGGTAGAATGGAGTTTTTTTTTTACCCAGCAGTCTGTTTCTTGTACCTCTGTCTGGCAAAGGAAACACTGCTAACAGATTTTTGCAGAAACCTGTCTCATGAGGTATCCTCCACTTTGCACTTACCAGGCGAGGCACAGAACTGTTCTTGCAGTCATATCTGTTTAACAACACTTCTAATTAAATCCACGGCCTGCTCTTGGGGTTGTGTGTAACCCCATCTGTTGGAGGCACCTCCTTGTTATGCAAGGAATGATCAGCTTCCACTGTCTATTAGAGTGGGTCCTCCATGGAAATCTGGGCCAGATCCAAGAAAAAGATCTGAGCACCCCGTGTCAGGGTTAGCTGGATTTTAACAGATGCAGTCCGAAACTGTAATTCTGACAACACTTGTGTTTGTCTGTGGAAGTTTCCTAAGGACACTGGGATCAGCCAGTGTCTCCCGCAGTTTCAGTCACGGCAAGCATGGGTTGTCCAGTGTCTGGTGTGTTCCTGCAGTTCAGCTCAGGGGTTTTCTCTTTTTCTCCTTTGATGGGGCTTGATCTGGTGGGAACAAATATGTAGCATGGAGTTTTAAACAATGGCTTTCACTGTTTTTATTAAAGATGAAGGAACTTGTGCCCATACCTCATCAATAAGGTTGTTCAAAGAGCTGAAAACGACCCAGGCTCAGTCCAGAGCTTTTCCTTCCAGCCACTCTCTTGGCTGTGCTGGCGGGAAGGAAACTTAACTGAGGCTTTTACAAAAGATGTGACTACTGGAACTACAACAGTAGACTTGTTCCATCTTTTAATATTAACCTTGTAATGGACAGAAACTAGATCTGTGTCACTTCTTTGCTTGAGTGTCCTGACTACCCCAAAAACTCTTAATCACATCAGTGTGAAGGAATGTGGTATAAGTGGTCTCCTCCAGTGCAGAACTAGGGCTCTCCTGGCTGACCCCGTAACAGGAACCTGTAATAATTTAGTCTTTGGGAGGGCAGAGAAGGGAGCTTTGTAACTGCTTGTTTCTAGGAAATGCTTAAGTGGAATAACATGAGTTGTACTCAGATATTTCTGGACTTATTTGAAACTCGATGAAAAATAGTTCTTAGGTTTCTGGACTGCTTCTTACCATGATTAATGCTTTACTTGTAATATTAAATACTTTTTTTATTATTAAAAAAATCACCTAAAATCAGGAGAGCTTTAATCTCTTTCTGTATTTGAGTATTGCCTGAGAACTTACATGTTGGATGGTGGCCATATGCTAGATTTAAGAGGGGAAATAATTATATGCTATTGCACAACAAAAGAACAGCCTGTAGACTGTTCCTCAGGAAGTATAGCATTAATGCTTACTGCATACATTTGCTTTAGGACTGGATAGGAAAACTTCTGGTTCGTACTTAGAAGTTTGGAAAAACTTTATACAAAAATTTTGGACTTGTCCACTTGAGCATTTTTAATTTCTTAATTGTTATCTACAGCTGAAACTTTGGGTTATGAGAAGCTGAAAATAGAGGAAACTTTCAGTGTTTTCTGTTCTTGATTTTAATAAAACTGACTTCCATAGAAACTTCATTGAGAAGATTGGTGTTGAACATGTAAAATGACATGTACTTTTACAAGTTTTGCATAGCAATATTTCTGCGAAACCCTGTGGGAGGAGAGGTGAGATGGGGGAGAGACAATCTGCAGGACTAGAACCATATGTTTAAAGAGAGAGGCGCTTGAATAAGCATGCCAGAGAGTTAGCATGAGAATTTTAGAGTAAGAGCTGTGAAAACTGGGAACAACAATGATGCAAGAGTCGCAGGGGGCAGGAGAAGGAAAAGTTGTCTGCCTATATCTATCTACGCTTGAAGCAGCTTTAGTAATCAAACTCCAGCGTTCGCCTATATGGCTCCTTTCAATCTGGAAGTATTGAGACAGAAAAATTGAACATATTTCATATGTACCAACTTCAACCTGCAAGATATTAAGCCTGTTGGATTCATATTTTTAGAAAACCCTTAAATAAGGTGTTGGAACATATTCACAGATATTAAAATTTCTTGCTGCTTGAAACTTGTTAGTGGTGGCAGGGATAGGATCCAGGACATTGCTTAGAAAGTGTGAGCCTCTATCCTTGGGCTGGGAAGGGGAGGAGTATCAGCAGACCAAATGCAGCTCTGTCTGGCTGCTGGCGTTAGGTCTATCAGCCCATGAGCAAGTCCTCTTTGCATTTCCTCTGGCACAAAGTTAATGTGACTCCAGTCCAAGGCAGTTGCTGTCTTGATGTCTTTTGTTCTGAAGCAAAGATCCTCAAACCAAAGTTGTTGTGTTTTAGAGAGCTCATTATTCTGCAGCTGTTCCTCACCTTGCATGGTGTCTCGTCCCCCCCCTCCCCCCAACAAAACAAACAAACAAAAACCAGAAACCAAGCTTAAGAACTTCCCCACTTTTTCTCTGAAAGACAAAAGATGGAAGATTGTGAGATTGTGCAGATCATGATTTGGAGTCAGAAATTCCTGTTTTGGTGGTGGCCCAATTTAGAAGTAGGAACAATTTTTCTTGGGCTTTCCAGCATATATTGTCCACTAAATAACCTTCCATGAATTTCTTTGGAAGAAGGGCTTAGTTTTTTTTAAGCAAAACTGTGAGACTCAAATTTGCCTTTTTCCATAAACTGAGATAATAAGTAAACAAGCAGTGCATACCCATTTGCCACCTTGTTATGAAGTTTTCACTTTAACAAGTCTAATGCAAACCTGACCAGAAAGCCCTTGTTCTTCTGCTTTTATCTTGAACAATTCCCCCATCTTCTGCCAGTTTTCCAGTTCTGCATTCTCATTATTTGCTCTTTCATTGTCAGACAAATGTCTGTATGTTTTCTGGAGGTGACTGCATTAGCCGCTATCCATGCGAAAAGGTATGCCAAGAATGATTGCAAATGTAGTGAAAGAAAAGCCCAGTTACAAACAAGTGAAGTTTAGTCTGTCCTGATTTTGATGCCTTTTCATCATGAATCTGTTACAGCGTGAAGGTAATTCTCCTGCTGTGTATATGGGCATTACTCTGAAGTTGCATCAGTGATAAATTAACATTTTGCAGTGTTTGCGGAGACACTTGAAAGAAAGTAACAGATGTAAGGTCTGCACCTGGGACTGACATCTTAATTTGATGTTTCTGTAGTTTTAGGTATACCGTGGAAGTTGATGGGCTGCTCCTATTATCTTCTTGTCTGACTTCATCAAGTGCTGTCAGAAATACCAATGAAAGTTCAAGCTATTAGAATGAAGAGTGTTTTTTTTTCCTCTCTTCCCTCTACTGAAAATAAAGTAACTTATTTCAATTCAAAATATCAATACTGTAGGTTCAGTGGTATTTCTCCCCAGTAAAGTTAATGTAGAAGATAAAGTTGTTCCTTTCCTTACCGAGTAATGTTTATCTGGGGAACTATCAATGCCCTATGGTCAGTAAAGGAAAATTACTCTTAATGCTCTCACTAATGGCTGTAAACCAGTGAGGATGGATGTTAGCTGATTGCACTGAATTAACTGCATACTAGTGAGTGGCATACTCTTGGCATAGTGCTTACGGTAAAATACAAGTGGCTATTCTCTGTTAAATGAAGTAGTGCATATTAAGACAGTATTCTGCTAAGCTTTCCTAGACACTTTTCTAGGCAGCAGTCATACTTTCATGAGGAGGAAGTCTACCTAAATGTGAATGAACTCTTGAACTCTTTCCTTAATTAGTACTACGCAGCTGGGACATGAGAAATGAATAGAAGTTGGGTTTGTCCATTTGAGCTAATGTGTAGATTAGCCTGAGCAAATACAAGAGGACTGCACAAACTAGAGGAAAGTTGAAGCACACCAGAGAAATATTGGCTCTGCAATCCTGGCTTTAATGTTTGTTTGGAATTAAGACTGAATTAACAACAAAACAACTGGCCTCAGATACACTTTTACTAGAAAATTGTCCGATTTTTGTTTTTATAATATTGAGAAAAGCATATGTGGAAGTTCCAGTGTACACTGTCTGAAAGCTGACTCTCTTCTGGAGAGAAGCAAGATGTTTAAGAGGAGATGCTTTTGGGACAAACAGGTGACACTTTTTATCTGGTCATAGCTTTAAAGGTTCTGGCAGGGCAACTGAGCTTTTATATGGAGGATCATCAGTTTGTATGCAGGATGGAGTCTATCTACTGATCGTAGGCCCATGGGCTCTCTGCTGTGACTTGGATCCTTCTGTGCACATGCCTTTGGTAAGTCAGAATACATTTAAGGTTATCACTCCGAAGTCAGTGCACCGAAGTGCTTGAAAAGGGAAATATGTTTTGACTGCTGTGGACTTTTCCCTGCAGCAGCTTTGAATAGAGCATCAGTCTGTCTAGCAGTCTAGGCCAAATGACTTCAATTTTTTGCTGCAATCCAGTAAGGCAATGCTGAAGTGCTTGTTACTATGATTTAATGGGCCGTAATTCTGTCAGTTCTAACGAAGCACTATGTTTTGGTGAAGCCCAGATTGCAGTGACTCACATGGGAGTGTTATTTGTTCTTTCATGCAAATTCACTTTGATTTTTAAAACTGATCCGACTTCCAGACAGTCTGGGGGAATGACCTGTGCTTCACTGTATAGTTTTGATATCAGGAGTGAAAGAAAAATGTGGAATGAACAAGATAACTTTACCTTATGTTGGGACAGTATGATGGACTGACAGATACCTTTAGACTTAGTTGAGGTGTGTGTGGAGGGTGTATATGGGAATGGGAGGTAATGCAAACTGCATTTGTTGAAGCAAACCTGTGATGCTTTCTGAAGCTTGCAGTTAAATTAATTAGCGAATGGCAAAGAACGACAGCAGGCCAGAAATGGACTTGCAGTTCTGGGCTTGCAGGACATTTGTCATCCTTGGCTCTCCAAGCAGCACTTAGCAAGCATCATTAACTCCATTTGGCAGGTGGCAACAGGTACAGCTGAATTGCTCAAGTCAGTCACTGAAGACTGAGAAATTAAAGCCCTTCTCCTATGTCAGGCTTTGGGATGCTGGCAGCTCACTGCTGAAGAACATGTTCTACTGGGATAAAGGCTGCATTTGTGTGTACTTTCTGCCTTTCTTCTCTCATTTTGTGCAGTCTTAAAATTGCAAGTCCAACTGTGAAATACAGCTCCTACAACTGACTGTGTGATATGGGAGGCTGAAACAAAGCCTGTTGCTGGGAGTTTGTGAGCAAGTACAGTTCGTCTCCAGACACGGAGCAAGTCCCATCTGGGCCTCTGGACAGCAGAGTCGAGGAGAGTATCCCCCTACCACTGCCTTAACAGGCGAGCATGTGTTCTTGTTACAGCTGTGAGCGGCTGTTACTAGGGGTTAGCATGTGCATGCTCTGCAGCCTCTTTGCATCTGATGCACTAATTAGTGAGCTTCATGAACTGTTAATGAGCTATATCAATGCTATTTTCCCCCTGTATTCCATGTAATTAAAGTAACCAAGTCAGATAGCGGCAAAAAAATCCCAAACCATAATTCACTGCAGTCATTTCAAGTTACTAAGCAATTACCTTATTCTAATACAGTACTAAATGGTGTTAATTTGCTGGACCACACTAATGGCCTGACCCAGTAGGGCAGCACATCCAATTGTGCTCTGCAGTGTCAGCCAGCCTGAGCTGGCTGCACAGAGTCAGTTTGCAGGCTGCATTGAAGCCTTTACTATTTTTTCTTCCTTTAGTTGTTAGAGTCCTAGGCTGATTTTCTTCACCTATCCGGTTTCATGCCTAGAATTAACTGTGCTCATGTATAAAGCTTAGCAGATGCTAAAGGAACTAAATCAGATACTTAGCTCCAGTCTGACTTTAAGCTGTCATTAGCAAGAGAGGGTTTCTACTGTAAATACTTCTTGGTGCTTGGAGGCACCCTCCTCTAATGGCCTAACACTGTACAAAACTATCCCCTTTTCAGTTTATTGAGGGATGGGTGGGGACAGATTCAAAACAAAAACATAAACCACTATACTGTGAAAAGTGTAAGTCAGTAAAGGAGGGTCTGAAAGTGGGAGGATATTTTAGGTAATGCTCTCTTTCTAAAGATACTACATCCAACTGATGACTTCTGCAGGAGGGTAAACTGGAAGTTGAAGTCTTGCTTTTAATATCTTTTAGGCCATGAGATTCTAGACAGTCATTAGAGAAACTTAAAAAATTGAATCAATTTCTGTATTGCCCTCCATCATATCAAGCAGCATTGCTAATTCTGCAAGTTCCAGCTATCTTGCACTGAGTAGAGATGAGGAAGAAATGACTCCTTTGCAGAACACTTAGGATACCTGTGTGGGGTGGGTGAGTCCTAAATCCTGGTCCTGTCTTCTTAATAGATGTTTTACATCAGGGCAGATATCTCTGTTCTTTTCCTGGTGTCTGGCTTGCTCTGAGCCCTTTGCCTGCCCCTTGAGGTCCAGAATGTTCTTTTAGGTGTTCCCCTGAGTCTGGTGGCTTCTTTGCCCTAGGTGGGCTGAACCCATAGTACCCTTCCAAAGGCCTCAAAACATGTGCAGCAGAGAGCACTGAATGTGCTTCAGCATCTGGCCAGGTTCTGTAATTAAAATGCCTCTGAACTCTGGACCTCCCAGCTGCTGAGTGCATCAACAATTTGAAGAGGGGATGTTGCTTCTAAACTACTGTATTGACATTAGCAGTGATTTGCTGGAAAGAAGTCTCGTATGCTCCTGGTGGCCCTTTCTTTAAATAAATAAGTCTCCTACCCAGCTGGAATGTACCGGGAAATCTCTTCTCATTTTTGAATGAGCACGTCCCATCTTGAAATCTGCCAGAGGAGACCTGTGCCATCAGTGGCAGCATTTTTATTGAGCATTTCTGCCTTTGTCTGAACCAATGACTAATACATACAGTTATAAGCAAGACCTGTAAAATGCTGCTCATGTCTCCCTGTCAACATCCACTGTCACAGAGCACAGTACAGACGCAAGATAAAATAAAGGCTTCATTTCTAACTCCTTGACTAAGTTAAGTAATCTTGGGCAAGTCATTTTACTGTCTGTGCTTAGATTGCACCTCTCACCACCCTGCTGTGGCTCAGTGAGCCCTAGATCACAGCAGACAGCATTTCAGTTACTGAGGATATTTGGCGGTAAGTAAATCTTGTATATGGAATGAGTCCTATGCAATCATGAAGGACCAAAATTTTTTTTTCTAGAACAAAGTTGCCTTCTAACTAGTGTGCCAAGTGGGAATGCATCTGTAGGCTCAAATCCAGCTGCCCGGTGTTTTAAACTAAGGCTTTGAGTTCTGAGCCTGATTCATTGACAAAAATCTGAGTTCTGGTTGATGCAATTCCAGTTGGGGGGAGAGGGTATGAAGAAAAGTTTTTGAAGAGGAAAGACTGATTAAAATGCCTCATCTTTTAGAGCAGCAGGCATCCTTTGTGCCTTGCTAATTAATGTGTGTGAGAGTAAAAAGGTGTATAGACTGATAAAGTTCTGCCAAGCATTTTTAGTGCATGTCTTGTAGCCAGTTCTGGCCAGTGCCAAAGTTGGATTTTGTAACTTCATGGAAAAAGCTTTGTAATACTGAGCAATATTGTGCATTCTGAACAAGCACAGGGACAAGATTACTTTTTCATTCCCTATTAGCAACTGTGGATGAATTCTTACTGTAAAATATTGTTTCTGAAGATGTATACTGAGTGTGAAGAAGGAGTGAGGTCTGTCTCTATAAATGTGTTTCTCGAGGGAAGGTGAAATCTAGATTATTTTCTTTTGTCCCCCAGAGAAGATAGCTTGATGTAAACCAACTTTGATTTATGTAGTTATTATAACCTGATCACAATGAATAATGCAATATAGCATACTCATAACACACTAGCATTAAATAGGTATTCTGGGAAAGTGAAATTGTCTTGTTGCCAAGTTATATCTTTATGCCAGCTATATCTTTACAGACAATGTGGTCAATTTTGTTCTTTACAAAGCCAGTGAACCGGTCTTCATTTCCACGCACTGTTTAAGTCATGCTAAACACGTTTCAGTACAAGTTAGGTATGTTTACAGCTATGTGATTCTTTCTAGTAATCTGTCTACTTGTAACCATTTTCTGCTTACATCGTGTTTCTTCAGAGTTAAATAGAGCTGAACGCAGCTGCCAATAGTATATGGGGAGGAAGTGGGAAAGGGACGAAGCTGGGCTGGAAAAGTAGTCAACTCACAACTTTACAGCAAGAAATTCATTTGAATTAAGTGCTTTCATATTGTGATGTCATGGGAAAAATTGTGAGATCTTCACTAGATCTACACAATCCCATTCAATGTGATACATAAGGCATCATCATACTTATTGTTGTCTAGACCTTTTTACTAGAAAGCAATACTCCAGTTTTTCACAAACAGCTACTGAATGGAGGCTTACTGCTTCAAACATATCTGAGGGGTGAGTATAATTAAATGAGGGGTAAGCTGCCTTTGTGACAATATTTTTCTAGATGCAAAGTGAAACTCTAGGTCCAGTCTCCTCACAAATTTGCTTCTGGCTAGGAATTCTATGTCAGGGCTCTTTACCACGGTTTGAATTAGAACTGAAATATTAATACATCTATTTAAATACAGGAATTAAGGTCCAAATGCTTAATACTACCTGGCTAATTGTCTGTGTGATCACCTCCCTGTTGGAAGGGTTCTTTCATCTAGAAGTCAGTCTACTGGAGACTCCCTGGCAAAATTCAGCAAAAATGCTCAGATAGTTTTCCATATGTAGCTGAGATACTTTAGAGGGTGAGCTATCTACTGGTCTTGGATAAAGTGCCAGCATTTTTTTCCTAAAAAATGTTCAGAACATACTGTGAGAAACTTCTTGTTATTGTACTGTGCCTTTGCTAGATTCTCTATTTCTACAGGTTATCAGAGTCATAAAAGACAAGTTCTTGGCAACAGCCCAGGCTTTCTGGTAGTCATCCCAAGCTGCATGATAGCACTTTGATCTACTGCTTTTTTTTTTTTTTTTTTTTTTTTTTTTTATTATTCGGTTGTTTTTTTTTTTTTTTTTTTTTTTTTTTTTTTTTTTTTTAAAGCTAGGTTTGTGTTTATTTGACAGCAACTTCAGGGTCCCTATAAATGCAGCTCATTGGAATTCTTTGTTTTAGGGCAGAGCAGAAAAACAACACAGGAATAAAATAGGACAGCTTTCCCTGAAGGCTCACTTCTTGTTTGCAAAGGAGAAATTTGCCAGATGAGACTTTGTACTACTGTCCTTGACTTCTATATCCTTCTTAAATAACAAATAAGGGGTGGGATCATTTGGTCCAAAGGAAAATACTCTTGCTTTGCCTTAGTGTATTGGAAGACATTCATTTCCTCATCTTAGTTTTTAAAAGTAGCCAGTTTTAAACTCTCCCGCCCCAAGGTATGAAAAATAACCAAATATTTAAACATTTGGGGGAAGGCTATTTCCAGAAACTTTTTAAAGTATGTTGCTGAACAAAATATTGAGGGGTGGGATAAAGTTGCTTTGGACTGAAATGTAAATTTTAGTTGCTAAATTCAGAAGTTCATTTCTTGCGTAGAATAGTTTGTTCTTAATGTAGTAAAGAATGACATTTTAGGAACTCAAAAAATCTGGCTCTGTTTCGTTGCTTTTCCGATCAGTTTGGAGGTGGTGAAGACTGACAGTTCTCCCTCCCCACACCCATTTCCAGGACAGACCAGTGGTTTGGGCCCTCATGTAGGACAGCAAGCCTCTGGTTTCAGTTTCCATCTCTGCATGAGAGTATTCTCAAACCACATCTGAACCATGAAACCCCGGAAAGTCACAAGAAATTTTTCCACTACACTCAGCCAGATGCTGACCAGTTCCCGCTGAGGTTAATAGCTCCTTTGCTTCACAGCCTATTTTCAGCAGGAGTACAGGGATGGCTGAGCAGTCCTGCATGGTTTCCAGGCATAGCACTGAGAGGCAGGGATCCAAATACTCAAGATTGCATCATTCTTTTGAAGTCGTTCCTTCTTTGACTTCAGTTGTGGTAATGATTTATGTCAGATGATTTGTGGAGCCAAAAAAAGAACTGATTTGATGTCACCTTGGACATGCATGTTAGATCATCTATCTGGGTTTCAGATGATCCACTTCATAAACAGTCACATTATTTCCCTCAAGTTTTGTGTTATTGTCTGCTCAATGGGCTGCTGGAAGCTGAAATTTTCAGAAGAGGCCATAGGAAGTAGATGCTGATTTTTGCCACTCAAATTCAACTTCGGGTTAGGCTTCTTGGAAGATCTTGCGGGGAGAGCTGTGGAAGTTTTAGGTGTTATGCAAATGGCAGCGATTACTGTTCCCTCTCAGCGCATCAGATCCTGATTTGCTGTTTAGATTATCTAATCACTGCCAGTGCAAGTATTTGGGGTGGAAGTAATTACAGCAGTATTTTCAACTGATTCCTATTCGTGTAGTAGTAGTGGAAATGTTGATTTGAAGGATAAGTGAGCTAAGTATTCATGACTGAATTAGGCACCTGAGAGCGTTTGGGCCTGGTTCTTGTTGCTGCTGTCAAAACAGCTCTAACAACGTAAACAGTTCACGTGCTATTGTCAGCTTGAAGAAACACTGACAAGTCTCAGACATTTACTTGATCATGATGGCATCAAGGACCTAATTACTTGCTCTGTACATGCTTATAACAGGGTCTATGATTAACTCTCTGCCTTGGGCACAACATCAGCTCTTCTGTGCATTGACTGCATTGAAGGGCTTTCAGTGCTTCTAGGCAAATGCTGCCAAATTTGTTACTGCTAGAGGTTTAGCGTTTATGCTCAGTTAAGATGGTGCTGGCTGTTCACCTGCAAGGTATTCATGTCACGGGGGCATAGAAATGATACAGTGATAATATATGCTGCTGATAGCAATTATCTCAGTATCTTGTTTCTGAAGATGCTAAGCAGGTTTTCAGTGAAAGGATGCATCTTGTTTATGAGTTTGTTTATATAAGCGTATCAGGCAAGAGTTAACAATCAGATCACTAATATTAATGGGATTCCAGACTGTATACTCAGGCAAAAATTTGTGCATTGCCTCTAATAAAAACAAAATACTTTATCCTACTTTTTGCTAATATTGCAGAATATTGCAGGCCAGTGTCTAACTGTATTTGAGTGCTGTCTCTAAATGTTTTAACTTGTCTTTTTTCCCACAACATCCAGTAATGGTGTCTGTTTTGTTGCTGTAAATGCTGGAGAAAGCTCCAGTGAGGGATGGGTCACAGCAAAGTCAGTGGTGCAAAGAAGGTCTAACAGAGGCCATTGATGTTTCTAGTATTTCTCTATCTGTACCATTTTGGAGAATTGAAAACTCTTCTTATGAGACTCAAACATCTTTCTATTAATTTAACATCCAGGAACCCTAGTTGTGCAACCAAATTGAACAGTCAGGTACTACACAAACATACAATTAAATTTTGCGGTCTGGAAAAAGAGAGTTGTATGACAGATGAGTAATGGCAATTCCTTAGACAAAGCGAGTGGCTAGATAACATGTATGGGAGTTGAGGATTCATTGTTGCAGCTTGTCCCTTGAAAAATGTAGGCAAGCTTCCTGCTGGTGTTGAGCTGGCTATATAAGCAACACTTCATTCTTAGAAAGCATTTGTAGTACAAATGTAACTTTGGATAAGATGCAGTAGCAATGGTATTAACTGGGCAATGGACTCTAATTAAACAGGTAGTCTGTTAATGATGCACCTAACTAATTGCATTTCAGTACCTATGTAATTAATTCTTAGCTGCAAGCCATGTATGTCTGCTCTCATCGGCTACCCCTTTCTTTGGGGGAATAACTCTTTTGATGAGAATGCCACTCTTAGATACAAAAAGAGGCTTTTGATTTTCTGTGCAGTACAATATGAATAGTAGAGGATAAATTCAGAGGGAGATGGGCCTCAGCCATGTTTATTTATACAAGTGCAGCTCAAGTTAAGTGCTTTTCCTAATCTAGGACCAAAAAAGCAGTTTAACACCTTAACCTGGCAGTACAGAACACGAATACTTTGGCCTTACTTTAGCCTAGAGATGCCATAGGAGGAGAGAGCTCATTAGCTGATACAGAAAGAGGAGGAAGTTCAGAGGTGGAACCTTTATGACCTGATTTTCCTCCAGTTTACTCAAGTTAGCATCTTGAATGCCATTTGTTTTTCTTAGGTGTAGTTATTTGGGTTGGGTTGACTTTGTCCTAAAGGCACTGGCATATTGTATTGTGTTAGAGAACTGTTGGAATATGGGAGCAGAACCACAACTCAAAAACTCAGTATTTATATTGGAAGCTGATTTGTCTTTTGCATCCTTGGAGGTACTTGCGTGTAGTAGGTGGTGGTGATTTTTTTTTTCTTCCCCCCTCCCAGCTGTGCTATGATTCCAATCTAAATTCAAGAATTAGTCTTGGATTAGTCATTGTTAAAGTACAGTAACAAATTCCAGTAGCATCGATTTATAGCCACCTGCCATGCTTGTGTGAAGTTGATTGTTTATAGTACTTACGTTACCAGTGGCATTTGGAAGGGTGATAACTGTCCTGGTTCCATACCTGACTGGAGGCAGAACAAAGCTCTGTTTCTGTATTTTGTTCTGGTTTGGCCCCTAAATCTATGAGCTGCTGAGTCTTACAGCCACAGCTTTGAGATGCTTGCTGACCCAAAGAGGTGCTTCTGAGTGCAAATGGTCTGAGTAGGACATCTTCATAGTGTTGTAGTTGTTGTCCTCATGTTTGTATAGTGACAAATGAATTACTGAAAGACTCTGTTCACTTCTGTGGCCTCTAATTGCTAAACTTTAAAACCGTAGGTTTTTGGAAAGCAAAAAGGGCTGAATATTGAAACTTTTGAAGAACTTTGAGGTGGGCTTGGAAAGCTTTTCTTGTCAGATGTGATGATGTTGTCTGGGCACATCAAGCAAGATTCTCAGAAGGCAAACCTAGAAAGTATTTTCCAGTAGAAGTGGGTACATATCTGAACTGCTTTTTTTGGTGGTAAGGTCTCATTTTGGTCAGTGTCTTGAACAATTCAATTCAATTCAAACCCTTGCATTAAACAGAACATGTAGACTGGCCAATAATCTGGAAAACTGGAAGAACATCTCAATAGGTTCAGCTGGTGCCTGGCGTCAGAGCAGCCTGTCCATATGCTAAATGCTTCTGCAGCCAAGTGGGCAAGGAGTATGAGTGTCCACATGCGAGGCAGAATAATAAAACTGGGGGGAATAATATTGTTCCCTGAACAGCTTTATAGAAATAGCTAAAAGCCAGTGAAAGAAGCACAACTGGTCAACTAGCAATCATTTTCATGCACAGGAATAGTTATAGCTACTTATTTATAGCTACTTCTCATGGGCATACTTGTTTTGTGCTGAATACATTGGTTAGAAACCCATCCAAGGGGTCAAAGGATGGAGTTGCCTTGTCTGCTGGTTGCCTCTTGGGTGCTGGCTTAGTTGGAGGAAGTGAGATGCTTTGATGGATCTCATCACTGAGCAGTCCATTTGTGCTACCCTGGAGCTCTGTCAGAGCTGTGCACTACTTGATAATGGCTGATCAAAATTTTTCTTTAAAATCACACTAATTTTAGTGGCAGTTTTGTTTTATTTCGAACTTACCAGGTGTTACTTTTGAATTACTGATTAAATGTAGGCTGTGAACAGTTGGCAAGGCTTAAATTCTTTTTTTTCCCCCTATGCAGACAGTATGTTATCTAAGTTTTGAATGTAACAGGATGATAGAAAGTGCAGACTAGGTGGGAAGATTGCAAGAAATGGGGGCAGAAGTTTGAGAAATGAATTGCTGTAATGCTGCAGGTACAGAAAAGTATTTTTTCAACCACTCTGCACAGACAGAATCTGCCCCAAGTGACTTGAATTTGAATGGTTCAACCTTGAAAACAAAATGCCAGTTATCAGAATTCTGGGTTCTACAGTTAAATAATCTGTCTTCTTCGTTACCCAGTAATTCAGTTCCTTCTCCTATGTATCCACACTTACTCTTCTATGTAGTGTATACACATATAGCTTTATCTGTTGTACTCATCTGATGGAAGGTACGCTCCTACCTGTCTGCTTGAGCTTTCTTCATGTCTGTCTTAAGCATACAAGACTTAAACCAGTAACAAATTAACATGGAAAAGTATGTCACTTTATTTTGAAAAAGGTGTTTCCTAGAAAGCCTTGCATATACAAGCATGATGATTACAGCTCTTTCTTGATAGCACCTTTCAAGCAAGCATACGCTGTATTCATGAGAATTTGTGACTACATTGTAATTCAAAAGAAATATGATGTAACTGTCCATTAGCTTGGTCTTATCCTTTTGTCTAAGCATCTGAAAGCCATTAGTTGTAGCTCCAGAGAAGCATCTGATTTATGAGTCTAACTTCTATGCAAATATTAGTAATATTCAAGTCATTGGAGATGCCAAGTTTACTCTCTTGTGTTTCTAGATTTACCAGAGATGCTGGTTAGTATTCAAAAAAGCTTCAAGCAAAGGGCCAAAGAGGCTGGAGAAATTCTCAGATGAACGAGCTGCTTACTTCAGATGCTATCACAAGGTAAGGCTTGATTATATGCTTGTTTCTCAGACTTGTTTTTACATACAATCAGGAATAAAATCTGAAGTTGTCACATATTAATTGGCCTGAATTTTTTTGCAATCAAGACTTTATTTTTTATAAAGGTTCTAAACCCATTTGTATGTTCCTTTATTCACTAAAGCAGAGGCAGACTAAGCATTCACTTTCCTGCTCTGTAGCAAACGTCTTGCTAAGCTAATGGAAAATGGCTATTCTTGGAGATGTCCTTTCCTCTCCTCAGCTCAATCATTTCTCCTTTAAAATCAGATCTGAAATACTTCAGAAGGACTACTCTTCGTAATTACAGTAACAAACATCCACAATAACAAGTGAGTTCAAAAAGCCGCGTACTTAGATGTTCCCATTTTACTTGGATTTTGCATCCGTGGGAAGATACTACACAGCTACAGCAATGACAGCAACATGCAAATCTTTCTTGCAATAGTGATGTGAAAACCTTTGCTAAATTCACTGGTGTTGAAAGAATGTAGTTTTCCCTCTAATCACTTCTCTGGAGTTCTGTGCACATTTCATATTCATCTGAGACTTTACATGTGTAATTCTTCTGGGCATGGAGATGAAAATGAGAAAGCCTTTAATTTATAATCATTGTTGGCAAAAGCTTAATATATTAGAAGATTAGGAATTATGTGCATAAATTGCTAGGAGTCGGCAAGCACAACTCAGCTTGAGGCTGATCTGCACTTATTCACTTTGACGTACATTTAGGAGGAAATCTTGAGGGAACACTGAATCTGAACTCAGACTTGTCTGTCTACATGCCATGTAATTTGTAATTGATTGATCATAAAACCTGTGGCTATTTGTAGTAAGTCATGCCCAGAAATACTTTATTCAAATTTTTATTAAGGAACTTTCATAAGTAATGAGAAGTGTATTTTTTTCGTTTGATGTGTGCGAGGGTTGCATGGTGTGTGTATAAGACAATTTCCAGCTGTGTGAAACATTGCATTTGTATTAGTACGATTCTGTCAATTATTGATGCAAATCTGTATTTCCTCTGTTGTATTAATGCAATATATCAGCAGCACACACTGGCTTGAGGTTCAGATTAGGTAATGGATATGAAATCCGAGAGGAATCTAAATCAGGCTGGATTTCTTTTCTTTCAAGAAGATGTGTAGGTGATCACTTATTTGTCACATATATAAAGTTATAGCAGTTTCCTGCATCTGGACCTGCAGACGAAAGCACTGTGGAAAGTCCCATTACCTTTGAGCTTAGTCTATAGTTAAGTCAACGTTCAACTACTACTAATTCTGTATCTGGACTTCTCTGGTAGCTTATTTAACAGGAATAAACAATGGTCAAACTCCACAGTCATTCCCTGGGAATTGACTATTAATTTTAGTAGCTGCAGAGTTCATACTTCCAGCTTTTGAAAGCTGTAACTGTACATAGTCAGATCCGTACTATTAAAGGCTATTGAAGCAAACCCTAGTTTTGGCTGGAGGTTTGAGAAACATCAAAGCTTGAGACATCTTAACGGACACATTTTGTGCCTAAGCTCAGCAAGTGTTTTGTATCAGAATTTAGCCCAATTTAGGGCTTGCTTTAGGATGAAGGCCTAAACCCAAATGTCTTGAGGGGAAGTGAACAGAGAAATGTTTCTCTTTTGGAAGAGTGAAATAAACTTGAATGTAGGTTGCTTGAATGCAGTGCGTGCTCCCAGAAATACTGCTTCCAGCTGGAATGAGTTGATAGATCACTTCCTAAGTCTCCTTACTGGGGGGGTGTCTTGGAGTCTGAGTCTTGTGCTGAAAATACCTGAGATGATCAGTCTGAGCTTCTGTCTTTTTTTGGTGTTTTGGACGTGCTGAGCTAGATTGCCAGCTTCAGTCACCCTGAGCCCTTCCCCTGAGCTTCTGTCTGCTTCAGGTGCTCAGTATGCTGACCTAAATTTCAGCCCGCAGTGCTGAGGTTCCTGCCAGAAAGTCTGTAGCCCTCCTGCATGAAACCAGAGGTGTCTCTTCCTAGCACCACGTTGGCCTGTGGGTGAGCTCGCAGGGAGCCCCTGGGATGCAGACGGGCAGGAGGACTGGCAGCGAGGTGGCTGTTTGTGGGAGCTGATCTGGGAACGATGCCACCAGCACTTGCTCTCCACGCTTACCGCTCTTCTTTGGCACGCTGTAAATGAAATGATGCTAACCAAGCAGAGCTGTTTAAGTGTGATTGCCCAGGGCAGTGGGTTGTCCCTTCTGCAGTGTTGCTATTTGGCAATGGGGCTCTGCAGTGTCCCCATTGTTTTTTCACTGTGATGGAAACTGAGGCTGTCTTCTAGCTCTAGAGTCATTAGCTATAAAAGCTGATGGGTCCTGCTTATTTTTAACAAACCTTACTTGAAAGGAAGCTAATGTATATTAAATAGTATTTTCTGGCTAAATTGTGTTAACTTGCAAAGAGCACATGTGGCTTAAAATGACTTTCTCTTTTTAAAAAGCTTTGTAAATGTGTGAAATTTTAAGGTGGTAAACGATGCAACTTCCAGCAGTTTTAAATATGAGGTGTTGAAAGAGGCAAACATGTCACTGCTGCTCTGTATTGCACAGTAGTTGAACTAGTTCTTGTAAAAAACATAGTTAATGATTAAAAATCAAACAAAAACCTTAATATGGCAGAGTCTTCAACTAACACTACTTCTCACCTGTTTTTGATGTATCATATTAATGGGACTTCGGTGCTCGTGACATCATCTAGGGGTTTAGAATAGTCACTGCTATTGTCTTTATATACATCTGGTCAGCAAGAGCAGCTGCTGTAATAGCTTGATGGTGTGCACAGCCTTCTGGTGACTATTCTAATTCTGTCACTTTTGGACAGAAGGCTGCTTCTCAATGTCTCTGATGAAGTTAATCCTACAAATGAGAAGCCCAGCCAGCGCTGTTAACATGCCAAGTGTCACTATGTCAAAAGCTTGTGCTAATGAATTTAAGGATGAATGCAGTCCAGGATGATAGATGATGGCATAAGAGGAAAACCTTACTTACAGATTACCAATGTTTCAGAAATATGGTTGTTAACTTCCTACCTGGGTTCTGAAGTGGTTCACAAATGCTGTTGAAAGCAGCATCAAATTTAGAAAACTGAGGAGCCCTTGTTCACCCCATCAATCTCTGGATTGATCCAATCTATCATAAAACTGTAAAGGGTAGAAAATGAAAAATGGTAAATGCAGCTAATATTTCAGTAGCACCTGCCCCCTTCACTGAAGTGTTAAATTGTTTCATTTCATTGCTTTTTTTCTGTGATGAATTAAAGTGCAAATGTTACTTCAGTTTATTAGTGGAAGGAGTCTGGGGCGATTGTTCTGGAACTGTGCTGGTACCACTCACTGAATCTGAGTTGGAACAGGCTGAGACCTACATCATCTTGTCAACTTTATTCAGTCAAGATCTCTCCCTTATCCGTTTGAAGTCTGGGTCGCAAGCTCAGCAGTGTTTCTGTCATACTGGGGGGTCCGAGTTGTTCATATTTGGATGTGTGATTTCTGTGTCCTGCTCTGCAGCCCTGTGCCAGAGGCTGAATTTTGACATTCTTGCCATTCACATCTTGCTGATGTGACACCACCTCTTCTCCCTGCCCCATGTCTGGTGCCCCCCTCGAACCATTTTATGGGGGAAGGATTTTCTTGCATTGCTATCATCACTCCATTGCCATGCCAGTAGTCTGGGGACTCCAGCCCTTCTGGAGGGTTGATAATAATTAGCTAGCTTGGTTTAATGGGTACATTTTAGAACAAAGGAAATTCATTCATTCCTCCAGGTCCAGTTGGTTTGGACATTCACCTCTTAGATTACTTTGTGCTTGTCAGGATATGTACTTTCTTAGAAATCAAGTGTACATGATGAGATCTATTTTTATGCAAAACATTCCAATCATAAATTAAGCACATCTCTATCTGGGTTTCTTATTAAATGTGATCTAAAGGCTTGAGACTTTCACTTAGTCGGCAAAGTCAGTGTCTAGGGAAGTTTAAAACAACAAAAGAAATAATATCTTTTGTGTAATATTAACCTTTAAATACGTTCTAATCTCTCTCTCTCTTTTTTTTTTTTTTTTAACATGGAAAGGTTAAAGTGTACTAAAAAATACAGGTTGTCTGAGAACAGTCATTTGTAGCTTAAGAAGTGAACTGGAAATTTTCATGCACAAAACAAATTGCCCACCTAATTCATTTTGGACCCACAAGGGAGAGAAAATAATTAGGATCCAGGCTACAAAATCTGGGCAGAGAACTGCCTTTCAGGTAGCTGTCTAGTTTTCTTTGGTAAATATAAATAATCATCCACAAATTACCATATGCTTTAGCAAAATAATATTGGGGGTATGAAGAAATTCTTTTTTGAAAGTGAGTTTGGATTTTGCAATGTGCCAGAAAAATCCTTAATATTGCAACACAAAACCAACTAATTGCATACTGCTGACAGGAATATACTGATTCCTTGAGGGGTCTAAGTTTTAATCCGATTGTATTAATCTTGCCTTGAAACAGCAGAAGCAATTTAAACAGTTTTTCTGTCTAGTTATGTAATAATCCATTAGGAAAATTGAAATGTGTAATTTGTAATTGTTTTCCAGGCTTGCTAATGCAAAACTGTATCAGTAGCAAATTAAACGTTTAAAGTATGACCACTGTACTTATAACTGGCTGTTAAACATTTATTTTAATGAATACTATCACTTACTATGAATGAAATGTCTAATTTGAGGTTTTAAAAGAATTAAAGCAACTTGTCAGGGTATTTTGGTATCACTTCACTGTAATGCCATACAGTAAGGCTCAGCACAAGTCTGCGGGCAGGTATGTGTCCTTTCTTACAGAGGGGAGGACAGTCACAGAAACCTGGTCGCCAGAGGCAGTGGGTCTTGTGCACAGCTTTGCTGCTCCGGTGAGTGAAGGAGCACCTTCTGAGAGTGATGGTAAAAACTGAATCTCTAAATCTGGTAGTCATTTCTGGCTTTAATTTCTTCAAAAAGGCAGCATTGGAATACGGCGGGGCATGGCAATGTGTGTGTAGTTCTGTACATGAACAAGCGAAAACTAGCAGCTGGTGGTTTTCCTACTGCATAAAGGGAGATACAGATATGGCTGTAGATTTTATTTATATATATAAAATCTCTATAAAATTTTAGTATGTTATGTATACCTAGTAAGTTAGATTTGTACAGGCAAATCTTGTATCATAAACAGGGCTGGGTTAGAATTAGTGTAGCAGCATTTACCACTAATTATTCCCCTGGTGTGTCCCAGGAAGCATTCTGCCTGCAGCCTGCACTGGGTGAGTTTCCAGGAAGCTGAGACAGAAGCATAAAGTCCTTAATTAAGATTAAAACATGAGATACTTGCAAACCATTGAATGTGGCAGTTGTGTAGGCAATAAATATGATCCCTTGTGTTCTGTTCTGAAAGGCTACCCATATTTGAGAATTATGTCCTAATTCAAACAGTCATTTGAATTCACAATGCTGCTAAGACCATTTTTAGTCAACTGTGCGTTTGGCATGTTTTAGAAGGGAATGGAAGAATTTTTGCTTGAGTGAATCTGGTCAGGGAGAAGCTCTGTCTGCTTGTACTGTCGGTTGGGCAATGAATGATTAATCCCTGATCCTGATTCAGGACTCTTACCACACAGCTCTGCAAATATTTTAGTTTTTAATCTGATCAGATGTATTTCAGTTATATGGATTATCACCTTAATGTAAAGGAGGCCTGAAAGTAAAGGGGATGGTAGAAGTGTGCAAGGGAAGGTCTTTAACCCTTAATAGAATAATGTTCCTCTTGTCCTTATTACTCTTGTAATAAATAAAGCTCTTGTGCTTTACTGTTAAATACTGTCTTAGGTTTGAAATTTGTGGCTTATGCAACTTTTTAGAACTAAGTCTGTAAATGTATACTACTTATTAATCTTGGAAAAAATAAAACAAGCATGTTTAACTATGAAAACACTCTTTTGCAAGAGCCTAGCAGGAGGAGAGTTATTTCAAAAATGCAAAAAATAAAACTTCAGCCTCGAATACTTGCAGGTGTTTGGTGTCTGTTCCTGACTCCTTTCCAAAAGCTCAGTGGAGGGGATGTTAGCAGCCTGCCACTTAGTGTGAATTTGGTGCATATGTGCCAGACAATTTGAACCATCTGTTGCGTAAGTGTGAGCAACAGGGAGGCTATTTAGGCACCTGGGATAATGATGGCATTTTGTAGCACCTTGCTGGGTGACACAGCAGGTCAAATAATAAGTGATCTTTAGACAAGTTCTCCCTCGGGAGCGCAGGTGCGCTGTTGAGCCTTGGCAGCGGGAGCAGCTTCTTGGCTGAAGATAGGTCTTGCAAGACGGGGCTGGTACCATATCGGAGTACCTCTGAAAGGTGAAGACAACTCCAGCAGCTCAGCCCCAAAAGGAAGAGAGAGCAGCTGCTTACTGACTATATTTTGCCAGCCATAAAAATCAGGTGTCACAAGTTTGTATCCAGGACCTAAAGCATGCATGAGCTGAAAGAGTGAATTCGTGACTCTTCTGTATGCTATCACTTGTGCCACAGGCTTCAGAAAGGTTCCCAGAGTTCCAGGTTTGGTCCATCTGTTGTTCTCCTTGTGTGTGCTAAGTCATGTACTGCAGAAAAACTTGGTCTGAAGCCAGCTGAGAAGAGACTAGATTGTGTGCATATCACTGTAGATATCTGGAGCTGGGTCAGAGGTCAGACTTGGAGGCTACCTGTCCCTCACACTTGAGGGAGATGTTTTGGTCTCAGCTTGTGCAGTTCTACAGAAACAAATGCCATCAGGAGGTCTTCAGACGTGTGTGAAGACTTTCAGATCGTGTGGTGTGAAATGACATTATACAAGAGCTCTGAAGCAGTCAGTGCAGCACAAAATAATCCGGGAGCTGCCAGTTGTTGTAGCTAGCATGTCTCCAAATATAAATACCCTTTTTCCCAGCTCATGGCTAAAACATGAGTTACAAATAATTTGGTGATCAGTGAAGTTAATGACACAACACTATTGATTTCAATACATCTTCAAGATATCACTCAAGGGATGCAATCACCTGCAATTTTATTTGACTAGGCTGTGAGCCAGAGCTCTCAGGAGGAATGTATTTGCGGTGCATGGCAGCAGTGCTTTTCAGTGCAGTCATTCTGCATTCACACAGTACATAAGGTGATTCCTGGAAGCACTGGACTTACTGCACCTGTCTATAACCATGCAGACTTACACTGAGTTTGTCTCCTTTGCCTCCTCCCCTATCCCACCATGTAGCACTTGGAGGTAGGGACAAAGTGATGAGGAAGAGCCTTGGCTTAGAGCCTTGTAACAACATTAAAAAATTCCTCACATAATTTAGCTGTTCTTCATGCTACAGCTTTGCTCCTGTCTCTGCAGCCCTTCTTCCTTTCTTCCTCCCCTGCACACCCACCCCGCAGGCCCAGGGAAAAGCCCCTCAGTCTGAGTTGCACCTGCACTGACACCCAGGGCAGTGGCACACTCGTGGGCTCTCTGTTTTCATCCTCTGCCCTTACATTGACACTGGGACAGTTTTCACTAAGGAAGATGAATCAACTGCTGGTTGATAGCCCAGAAAAGCGAAATAGACTGCTGTGAATATTGTGAAAGCAAAGGGATATAAGGGATAAATAATGTCTCCGATAATCTGCATTGTCTGCTTCATAACACAGTGTGGTTAGAGGGAGTACAGAGCAAGTGTAGGGGAAGGCTGAATAAAATGAAAACAGATTTTTGTGTTCATAAGGATGAACTTTGGGATTTCAAGCATGAGCTGCATCTTGGAAAATCTCTATTGGAATATATTACCCTGCCTTCAAGATTACTTTAGGAAAGTACTTCTTCGTAACTACCTGGCATTTCAGAGGAGTTTATAAGAAGGAAAAAATATTGCTATTCTCAGCTCCAAAACAATGAGGCCATTATATTCATGCTTCTACATTTAGTCATTTCTAAAGGGGAATCCAGATGTGTGTTATGCTGTCTTCAGGTCAGGACACCCAGCCATCATGCTTCTGTTCACCTTGAGTTACGCATAACTCCTTAATGGTCTGCTGAAGTGACTGTAGCATAAAGTGACTGTCCTCGCTCAGGGAGAGGAGAAATGACTGCTGTCATGGGCTGTGGGGTGAAGGAGGAGCTGCTGTGTAACATTTGGTGAGACTTTTCTTGACTGGGAGAGCTAAAGTGAAAGGAAGCTTTTGGTTGCCAGATATGGCTGTGGCTGTCCTACTCTGTGTGCTGGGTGGATCTTAATGGAATGACCAAATTGATCATTGCTTCTGATGTGAAGCCCTAGACCAGAGGGTGAGCAGGGGTATACAAGATATTGGCAGGAGGAAATCTCAGTCCCAGGGGCCATTGGACTGATGCAGTCCTAGAGCCGTACACGGATGTGACACTGAGACGGACGCAGCAGTGCACAGGGCTGGAAGTCTTTGGGTAGGTGGGGGTGAGCTGGAGATTGGAGTAAAAAGAAGCTGTGATCAGAAATGGCTGTCCTTCAGTGTACACAGAGCAAATGCTCTAATCTTGTCCTTCTCATGTTCCCAGCAGTGTTTTGAACATCTGCTCCCATCTGGCCCAGAGGTGCATGACTCAGCCTGAACACAGGGTCATTAGTGATACTGTTTGGTTGGTTTGTTTGTTTTTCCTTTCCCAGCACCTGCAAGAGCCAGCAGCCTCCCAGGCAGCCACGTGTGCTTTGCCTCCCTCGCTAGGCTGCCTGGGGCTGAGAGGCAGCGTGCCCGGCGTAGCCCCAGGGGCTGACAGGGAGCATGGGCAGCAGGAAACCAGCTGGTCCTTCTGAGCCTCCTAGCTGCTCAAAGTGCTTTTGGCTCCTGAGCCAGCAAGGAGAGGCAGTTTTCTGTTCCCCAGCTGGTATAAACCTTTCTTGATCTCACTGGGCCCTGCCACTGCGTCCTCAGGATTCATCACACTAGAGACAATTACCGTGATATCCAGCAACAAGAATGTTAGGCACCTGATTGTAAGAAATGAGCTTTCTATTAGGACAAATCCTAGGTAACTAAATGATTCATTACCAAAATATATGGCCAAATTCTGCTTCTGCTAACTTTTGTATTCATAGGTACTTTGTCACTGGTACCAATTTCATTAGCGTGTCGACTTGCAGAAAATGTAAATGTGCTCAGTATAAATGTCAGAGCAGTTACTGTCCTGAATGAAAAAGTCTAACTTTTTTTTTTCCTCCTCTTGTATTTGAATACTTTCTTGGCAAATGAGAAGGATATGAGAGCAGAACCTGGCAGCTGGTGATTTGTGCTTGACCTGTCATGTGCCTGAGTACGATGGGAATAAGCTATGACAGATTTGTCATATTTAGCAATGAGTTTGTCAGCGTCTTGTTAGTACTGGGGGATGTGCTTCCATCATAGGATTTCCTGAAAGAGTAAAAAATCCTCATGCAAAATTAAGCACAATCAAGAAGTCTCAGTTTTGACACTTCTCAAAATCTTGAGCCTGGAGGCTAGAAAAACCTGAGTTCTAAATTTGGCAGCTATGCAGAATGTTTGGTGTGTTCCCTACGGGGTGTTTCTTTCATTTTGTTATTCCTTTTGCTACTGCCCACAGAGTGAATTTCGGGACATCGGGTGTGTTGCTTATTTTTATGCTGGGGATAGGTTGCCTACTGACTGCTGTCCCTTCCATTCACAGATTACCTTTCCAGGGTCTTGCTTGAAAATGTGATTTTGACCGTCTGTACTCCCCTGCTGGAAGGGAAAAAGCAGTGGGTGTGCTGGTGAACCCAAGGTGCTTTAGAGAAATGGTCTCTTTTGCTGGACCCTACAACACTGATAACTCTTTGCAGTTCCAGAATCTTCCAGATAGGACAGTTGCTGCATTTCTTTCTTTCGAGTTGGCACCGTTTGATAGGAGACCATTCCACAGGACTAATGAGACCAAAGTAATGAAGTTATTTGTTTGCAGGGTACAGCTTTGGGAATGTTTTTGTTAAATTCCTACTTTCCTTAGTCCTTACCATGTAAAAGAATCAGTGAAACATTTTCTAGCAATGAATATTTAAATATAGCTTCCTGATTCCATGTCTGAGTATTGGCCTTTATATTACAAAGAATTTAAATAATGAAGAATTTTCCTCAGTCAAATTTAGGAATGTTATTTATGGGGGTGAGCATGAAAACTGGATGTTAAAGAAATGTGAGGGATCTGTAGTATGTGTTTACCAAAGCTGTATGCAAGATAACAGATAGATGTTCATTTTTGTTGGAGTGAAAAATATTTTTCCAATTAGTTTTTGGCAACCAAATAACAGAAATCTGTGCCTACAAGTCTGTGAATTTGTTCTGTGAATCTTTAAAGCTAGAAAGCTTTCTAATTACTAAAACTGTGATTTTTTTTTTTTTAAGTGGACCGTTCTAACAGATCATCAACTTTCCACCAAAAATAGTTTAGACAATAGCTTTTCACCATTCTCACAGTTTTGTCCTCCACAATGAAAGCTGTACTGGAACTGCACTTGCTCCTCCAAATAGGTGAATCTTTTAGATTTTTATCTTCAGCTCCTTTTGCCTTTGCTACAACAGGTTTGTCTTTCTCATGTCCTACATGTAAGTATTTCTAAAACTGGAGTGAGCTTTGATTCTACCTGCCTCTTGGCTTAAATCCTATTTGGATTGGATTGCACCGAAGTTTACTTGCAGACGGGAAAGAACTGGAGAATGTGGCTGCTTCACCATCCAGGGTCTTCAAGCTGATTGCTTAAGGTGATTTAAATCAAGGCTGCATTTCTCTAAGAGCAATCATAGCTCTCTCTCTCTTTCTCCGTCCTTTGCAACTTGGTATAATTCTTTTTTTAGCTTCTCCAGTCAATAATGGATATATATATATATTTAAGGTCCTAATTAAATCTCCAAATTGTGTTTATTTTCAGGTCACAGAGCTCAATAATGTGAAGAATGTATCACGAATGCCAAAAAGCACAAAGAAGCATGCTGTTGGGATTTATTTTAATGATGACACCTCCAAAACCTTTGCTTGTGAGTCAGGTGGGTAAAATGGTAATGCACATGAGAAAACATAAGAGCATTAATTGTGAAATCATAAATGTATTATACCTACACACAGATTTTCTGGGCATTTATACAGAACTTGAGGCAGATGAGTGGTGCAAGGTACTGCAGATGGAGTGTCTTGGAACACGAATTAATGACATTAGCCTTGGAGAGCCTGACTTGTTGGCATCGGGAGTGGAGAGGGAGCAGAGTGGTAGGTACATAAAATATTGACCTTTTAAATCTTTAATTGCATTATTTTAAAGTCATTTGGATTGTGCATATGAACATCAAAAACAAATTGGTATAAAAAATTGTTTTTCCGAACGATCCTTCCTGTTTTTTTTTTTTTTTTTTTTTTTTTTATTGCCACCAGAGATAATGAGCATGGTAATTAGATGCTGTGATTCAGGGCTTTAGAATTATTTTGGAATAACACTTTTCTTTCTGAGACAAGTTAGCTGATTTTGGAGATGGAGACTGTCTTTTTGTTATGTGTTTCCTTGTGTCATGTCTGTACAACAGTTTCAGTCTCTGAGGCTATTTATCAACATTGTAAAGCAAATAATAAAGAATAATAATAATAATTGCATGCAAAAGCTGAGCCCATGGCTACTTCACTTTCCTATGCAAATTATCTAATTATATGCACAAAAGCATTTGCAATATATTTATTCATGCACACAATTTTATTAATTGTTTGTAAATATCAAGATTATGATGGTGCGGTTCTCTTCTGTATCTTAACACACGCCCAAATGTTTGATGTCCCCGAAGTGTAGCATTTTAACTGCCCCAAACATTGAGCTTATTGAGTTATTGGACGGAATTTAGTCTTTGTTTTTCAATTAATTGCTCAAAGTGGAAATAAGATCTTGTAATAGAGGTGGAAAATAGGAAATTCCTTTAATGACTTGTACAGTTAATGGGCAGGGATTTTAGACTAACCTTTTGTTTTTCTCCCAGAGAGATTCAATGTGTATTTGATGCCATCCCCTAATTTAGATGTGCATGGGGAATGTACCTTGCAGATAACATTTGAGAATATCTGTCTTTGGGACATCCAGAATCCCAGACTAAAACTCATCTCTTGGCCATTAAGTGCCCTCCGACGCTACGGGCGGGACCCATCTTGGTTCACGTTTGAAGCAGGAAGGTAGGTGTGTGTTTGCTGTAGCACGTTGCTTCCCCCGGTGGTGCTGGGTCGCTTCCAAAGGCTGTCGAAGGATGTGAGAGCTTGTCTTCAGACAGAGGCTAGTTTGTACCCTCTGTAAAAGTAAAGTATTTAATACTAATATTTTAAAACAAAAAAGGCTCTTAAACCCAGGTTGCAGCTTGAATGGAAGAAATTGCCAAACAAAAGGTGCCTGACGATAGGTGGGAGAGCTGTGGTATCCCAGGGGATGCCAGGTGGAGGCCGACAGCACTGTATATTACTGTATGGGCTTGTTCTTAAATAAAGCTGGATATGAGACAGCGAATTGGGTGGACAGATTTGTGAAAAAAGGTGAACATCATTCTAGAATTTGTACAACATGGGCCTTTGGGCACAGAGTTACGGGTTTTAAGCAGTTCTGTACTAAGAGAAGCAGAGTTTGAAGTTGAGAGTACTGTTCTTTCCAAGTTGTTTCCCAAAAGCAATCTAAAGTAATGGAGAAGGGATTCCTGTTTTTCATCGATTGTACTCCTGTTTTCCATCTATTTGACAAATGGGTTTATAAGAAATTTGAATGCAGTTCCCTGTTTTAAAGATGATGTTCTCTATCGCTTCCTGCAGCTTAGATTTAATGAGCTGAAGTCTTTGTGTGGCTGAAGTTGGAGCACCAGCTTATTGAAATAAACTACCAAATCCTTCAAAGGATTCATTATTTTAGATAAGCAAATTAATGAATTACAATAGTAAAAGAGAATCAGATCATACAATTAACTGATCTGGAAAGAGAAGAGGCATTTAAATGTCCATCCTCTGTACTGCTGCGGAATTTAGTTCTCTCAGGGAAAAGGACATGTTTCTACTTTGCATTAGCTATGGCAAGACATTGGGATGCTGAGGATAATGTATTTAGTGTTTCAAGTGGAAGACAAAACTGCAAAACTCATTACAGGCAATATTAAAAGTCTGAAAGGGGAAGAAGGCCAATTAATCCCACCTTTTAAGTCTAAATCTTAAAAATGTAGGTGTTGTGCATGAACTCTCTAGAGCTTAAGCACTTTTGAAAGATTAGTGGTACTCACGTGAGCCTGTGTTTGGCAAGAGTAATACCAATATGGATTAAAATAGTAAGATTGGACTAGGGCTGTTAAAGGCCATATAGATAATTTTGTTCTATATTTCAACAACCTTTGCTTTCCTACTGCCTGTGCGATAACGCTTCTAGAGCAGCACAGTAAAGTTAAGTGTCACAGATCACCGTAAGCAAGCAAAAATCTCACATTTGGATGCCGTCTGTTCTTGCTTTGGCAGGATGTGCGACACAGGAGAAGGACTATTCATCTTTCAGACACGAGATGGGGAAGCAATCTATCAGAAGGTTCACTCGGCTGCTCTGGCCATAGCAGAACAACACGAGCGCCTGTTACAGAGCGTGAAAAATTCAATGGTACGGCTACTCACTATGCTTGTTATTTCGCACTGGGCACCAGTGAAGTGTTTCTTCAGTGTGACTTTAACTTTTGATTCACAGATAGTAAGCAGCCTGATTATTGCTCTTATTAAATTCTGCTTGATTATTATATTTAGGGCAGTATATATAACAGGGATTGCTTTTCAAGAACCTGAACAACAGGGAAACTTGTCCTTGATTTTTTGTGTTTGGAAAACTGTAAATAAGTGAGATTTAGTTCAGAGATGATAAGCTCCTGTCAGTGCATAGTTGGCATTCTCATTAGATTCTTTTAATTAATCACCATCATGAGTTTGTTTGGAAGCATTTCTCATCAATCTATTTGCAAAATGTTATGGCTCATGCTCAGTTTTTCGTTTGTTAATTGATGTCTACACTTGAAGGATGATTTGGAAAGAGTCATATGGTTCAGATTAAACTGTGGGGGAGGACTAGATGTGTTTGCCTGATCTCTCAGTGGATGTCTGTTTTCCACAAGTGCTTTTTGTGTCTAAAACTCATTTTATGACATTCATTACTGCTGGGAAATGTAGGAGTGTAAGATGCAAAACTAACATACAGACTAAGAACTGAGATAGTATTGGATCTCCAAAAGCATTATGTCTAAGGAAGGCAGTTTTATGGCACTTGCACCTAATGTGTTTCCAGATCTTATCATTTCATTTATTCGTTTTCTCATGAAACCTGTGGAATGAAAAGGGATCTTCTGTTAATCCCATATCACAATTGGTCTCTGCATGCCAGGACTCACAGGGTGCCTCTGACAGCAAAATTAGTATCCTGAAGATAACAAGACTTTCTGGGACATATAAAATACCCAGAATGGACAACTATGGAAGAGCCTGGCCATAAACAACATCTCTATTCCAGGCAGTAGTAATTGGTTTGTGTAATCTGCAATAAGAATTACGTCTTTCCATTTTTATGAACAAAAGTGCTGCTGTTATCCACATCCATGTCTAATCCTTTCAGTAATTCTAATATCTTGGTTTCAGGGGTAAGTTGTAATGATGAGTTATCTCGGTATTAACCAGATGACCCAGTGGATATCAAACAGGAAATGCCATTACTACCTGTGGAAATTTAAGACAAGATGAGAGTGGATGTTGAGAGAATGGGGAAAAGAATGAATAGTCTTAGATGTTTATATTTCTCTTAATAACAGTCCAATAAGGAAGAGCAATAAAAAACTATTTCCAAGTATTTCAACCAGTTTTGTGGACTGGATACCTGCTTCAGCTGAGCATGCAGGCAAATGGGTGATTTGTCATCTTCTGTAGAGCAGGTGGATACATGTATGGGAAAGCAAAGAAGATTCAAGTCTGTTTCTAGGTGATGTGGGTCATGCAGTGTCTTTGTTTTCCACAGGAAAAGGACTGGCTAGTGTGGCTTATACCAGTTTCCAGTTGGTTTTACTCAGTTAACTTCTGACTGGTGTGATCCCAGTGCAGTCACCTCCGTAAAGCCTGTGGGAGAGTGCCGTGTCTGTGAGGACAAAGTACTGACTCAAAGACTTCTTGTGACAGCCTCTGCCCTGTGTCCATTTAAACCATGCACCTTTCCCAACCCTTCCAGGCTTACTAGGAAGAAGCCTGACATTTTGCTTTCTTTCATTTAAAAGCATTAAAGCTAGCAGGTGATCTCTGAAGCCAGCATCACTGGTATTTTTCCCTTTCCGAGTGAAGTATCCTCTAACACCTTTTTTTGCTATTTTCAACTTTTGTTTAAAACAAAGCATTTTCTACTTCCAGTTAGAGAAGGCAAATTTTGTTCAAGAACATCCAAAATTATCTAATGTAAGACAGATGGGTAGATGACATAAGTACTCATCAGTAATTAAGTTAAGCAGATTAAAATTAACCTAGCCTAGGTCAGCCTAACTAACAAACATTTGTAGCACACCAGCATCGGAAGAGACTGAGCAACCTGTTGAGAGCACAACTTCAGTTTCAAAAAAGAGATAAATTCATTAACTGCAGCCTCCTGAAATGAATGGGCTTTCAGGCAATTTCATATTTGGTGGTTTTACATTCATGTAATAGCATCTTTAATACATGGTGTCTGATGCTGTGCTGTAAAATTTCTGTCTTACAAGTGCCAATATACTCACCAGATGCACAGTTGCTGTAGATTTCAACAGAGAGCAGCTGTACAACCTCGGAAAGCTTTTTAATGAACATTGTGTCCAACCGCAACCCCTAAATCCAGTTTTATAGACCCTGGGGTGCTAAACGGGGAATAAGAACATATTCCTGTCGAACTGAAAGTCTTGTAATTTAGTAGGTGAACATAATTGTTTCAGATGAGTCCATATGCCTCTGAATAAGAGTTTCCCAAGTCTGTCATAGAAATGTCTGGTTCCAAAGTACTCAGTAAGACTTAGTCCCTTCTCTGGGTTTCAAGGATACTCAGATTTAGGGATTTAGACAGAGGATCATTACATCAGTGTAGAAATCAGGTGGCTACTTTTGCAAATGACAAAATATTTTGTAAAGGTCATCTTCATCGTTCAGATTGATTTATTTCCTCTATTTTAATCCTGCTTGAACACGTCAACAAGGAGTTTATTTTAGATGCTTAGACTCCATGCTTGGCTGTCTTAAGCTGTTTTATATTGTTTCTATCTCCAAAAATTATTAACCCCTTGTGAATTTTTGTATTAGTGAAGCTTGAGCTACTATTTACAGAAAGGGTAAATAAAAGTTAAAAGGTAGGAGATACTGGAGGTGAGAAATTAAGTCTTCACTGATTGTCTTCTGTTTTCTCCTGTAATCCTGTCCACTGCTACATCAGTGACGTGATCATCCGAGACGGAGGTGAGATGGTATTAAGCTTCCTGAGGGCTCCTGGAGCCTGTGCAAGAAATGGGAGTTGAATATCTCATGCTGACAGAGCAAATAAAGCTGCCAAGTACTGTTGAGAATGTGGGCTATAATGTGTCTGTCACCTCCCTAGCAGTCCCTTGCTTTATAGTTCAGTGTGTTGGTTCAGTTTGTGACTATAACTGACTCTGGCTGCTGAAATGCACGTGGAAAATTGATGTGATAGGGGGTTCCTCAGCTGAGAGCCTCAGCCTGACACTTTCTGTTCATGTGCTGTGGCTTTCTGGTGAGGTCTGAGCATATGCTGACTGGAGTCTGACACACGTTCACAAGTGGGTTTCATTTATTTTCCTTTTCAGTGAACTCAAAGATCTCCCTTTTTTTTTTTTTTTTTTAAAGGGAAGGAAGAGCTGGCTCTGCTTAGTGATGCATGAAGCCGTTTTGGTCCGTGGTAACTCACCTCATCCAACTGTCCCTTTCCCTTCACTTTTGCACGGCCAGACAATGAAATGAAAGTATCTGTTCAAATTGTAGACATATTTTCATGAATATTTGGTTGCCATGAAAACTGACAGGAGTAGTGCTGTGACTTGCCTGCTGTCACCTATGTCTGGTCTTAGTTTAGGTTGCTTTAGAAAAAGACATTACAACCTGACATCACGCTAAGAAGTAATAACAGCGACCCTCTCAGTTTTGGCAGCTAAAGCTCAGTGCTTCCATAGAAAGATATCAACCAGTTTACCGACAGCCTTGACTGACTCTTCTTTCCCTCTCCATAGCTGAGGCGTGCACTTTGTGCTAGATCGTCTGATGTGCGAGTGCAGCAGTCTTGGCTGGAGCCTGCTATCCTCTCTGACCACTTCCAGAGATTCATAATTAAGAGTGGAAATGGGGCTCACTAACTTCTGAAGCAAAACAATGTTGAGTGTTAGTGTAAGATGGATAGTAAAAGAAAGCTAGTCACAACCACAGCAACGTGTTAGTGCCCTTTAATTTCTGAAGCTGTTTATTTTTATTAATGTTTACCACTCTGTAGTTTTGTTCTAATGAATTTGGCAAATGTTACTTAAGTGATTATTCCAATTAATTTTGATTACTTGAATTTGCTTCACTAGGTAGAAAATCCCCTCAAAAACACAGCAATCCTCTCCAGGTGGGGGTCCCAAGATGAAAGTTTACATAGTGCAAATCATTTAAAACCAGCATGCTCTGCAAAATCTTTGGGAATTGCATTGTCCAGCTTGAGAGAACCCACCAAAACTAACAAATCTTAAATCATCTTTCTTTTTGTTTGTGTGTTTGTTTTTTTAAACCTTTTGGAGTCAGGTTCAAAGCTGACTTGGGAGAACTTTTTTTTTTTTTTTTTTTAAAAGACAGTGTTTTTGTCTCTCACGGTAGTTTTGCTGATTGCTAAGATGGGAGAGCCAACAAAGATATTATTCCCTCCCTGGGGCTTGTGGGAACCAACAGCACCAAGCATTTGGCCCAGCAAAATGCCTTGGTATAGCTCAGTGAATCATATATAGCTCATCTGGGTGACAAGAAGTGACGAGAGGTGGCACAGCAGCTCCCCAGCTGCTCTCACCTCTGGTTGCTGCTGGTTGTGAGTGCAGCTTCTCAGTCCCCATCCTCCACGGATCACTTGTGGCCAGCAGAGCTGTAGGGTGGCTTTGTGTTGTCCCTCACCACTTCTTACTTTTTTGCTTTTCCCTTGGCTTAAGCATGACTTAACATAATTTGATCCCTGTTGTGTGTGGAGGGAGCTGCGTCCGAGCTGCTTTGGGGATCCTTTCAGCACCATCCCCTGGGAAGTCGAGGGTGAGAGGTTATGGATTAGGTGCCTTCCAGTTAACAAATTATTTGTTATATTAATGATATAACATTACCAATACCAATTCTAACATTAGCATACCAATTCTGACCGGTTTTGACCGGCTTACAGTGCTGGGTGCCTCTGTGGAATAAAACCAGGTCATTATCAAGCTATTCCTCCTTCTTTGGTTGCCACAGAGATACAGTAGGTTAATTGTGAGAATGAAATCAATCATCATTTAAGCTGCTTTAGCTCACAGTCCGAGGTGTTTTGATGAAGTGCTGTGTATTCAGGACATAACACACTAATTCTTTTTTTTTTTTTTTTAATTTTTCCCATGCTGATTGAGTTCAGGAGGGGCACCTCTTCTGGCTCTTTTCTGTGTCTTTATCTTATCTTCTTTCTCTAGCTGCGTCTCCTTTTTCTCTGAAGATATCCTTTTGGTTTTTTGCTTTCCTCCTGCCAGCTGAACTGTTGGTCAAACTGCCTGAGCTTGCTGCTTAGCTCCCCAATAAGTTGGGAACCACCTAAGAAGTATCTTCGATTAGGAAATGCCATCCTCACAATGCTCTGCTGGTGCTCACTCCAGCAGTAGATCCATCGCTGTTTGTTTCCGTGGTGCTGCTGGGTGACACCACGAGTGGTGCTGGGGCTTCCGTGAAGGAACTGTCATAAATACACTGTGCAATGTGGGGGGAAACTTGCATTGTGCGGTGACTCGCAACCTACTGACTTGGGGGTGGGGGTTTTAAGAGCAAGGTTGGTCTGGGTTTGCTTTTGTTTTACCTTGACATCACAGACACAGCATCTGCCATATAGAGAGGAGGTTGGGGGTTGCTGGCACCTATAAAAAACTTCGAAATGGCTCTTGTCAGTGACAGCCAGCTCTCATCTGCCTCCTCCTGTGCTTGCTTCACTTGTTTGGTTTTGCTCCAAAATATGCTGAAGTTCTTGTGAGACGTTCTTTCACCTCAGGTTTTTTGAAACTACAATATAAAAGCTTGCTCTTTTTGTAAAAAGCATCTTTATAAATTAGAAAAAATCATATACAGATTTGGTATATTTGAACTAACATTTTCTTGAGCTTTGGGAAGAGAATTTTAGATGTATTGTTAAGCTTATGATAAAATCCAAATATTTTTATCAGTTTGCATATGTGTGTTACTGAATTCAAACGAAACATGTCTAATCAGTTTCGTGGTGTACTGAGGTTGTATTTAGCTTTGGGAAGTTGGGAAGTATTTGGGAGACCCTCTGCTGGCTTTGCTGCTAAAGGGGGAGCACTTTCCTATCTTCCACTGACTCCCAGTTTCTGTTTCAGCTGCTTGAGTTGAAACTCCCCTCAGGGGAAGCAGTGCTAGCACAGGACCAGGGGAGCACAAAGGTGAGCTTTGGTGTGCAACAGTAGCGTGACCTCCTAACCCGAGTGTTGTGTGCCCGTGGAGACTGACCGCTGAGTTAGTCACTGCTGCTCATCTAGGGTGGGCAGATGGACAGAGGGAGAGGCTATGCTCACAACATCATTAGAAATGATGACAGTGGTTGTGCTTTGAGGATCTGCAATAAGCACGACTGTCTCCTTCACATCAGTTTACTGCTTTGCAGCTTCAGATGAAAATGAGCGAGCGAGCCGTGTCCCTCAGCACCATGGTGCCCTTGCCCCGCAGTGCCTACTGGCAGCACATCACGCGACAGCACAGCACTGGCCAGCTCTACGGCCTGCAAGGTAAGGGGCTGGGGTGGAAAGGGTCAATGCACAAATCGGATAACAGTGTTGTTGAAGCATGTCAGTATCTTTCCATCTCATGGAACGCTGATGCTCAGTCTAAGCCAGTTGCCACTGCTGTCTAGTTGATGGAGGGAAGCGTGTGCCCAACCTTGAGATGGACAAATTGGTAGAGAGGTTGTTATTGGGAGGTGCTCATCTCACTTCCCATTGGAGAGGGATCCTTGATTTGACAAGTTTTATGAGCTTTTTTCAGATAGTCAAGGAGATGCTACTGTTACAGGGTGGCTAGCTACCAAGGTTGACCAATCATTGCTGCTACCAAACTCCTTTAAAAGCACCTGACTTTTGCCAGACTGTAATCCTTTGGCTTCTTTCTTTGGACATCTGCCTCATACGAAGAACAGTGTAGTCTTCATTATTCATTTTGTGTAGTTGCTAACATTCAACCAAAACAACCACATCCTCAAAACCAGCTGAATTAGGGAAGCTATAAGGAATTGACCACGATAAGCGGTTCTAGAAAACTGCAGCTTGAACAGCACAGCATGAAGATGGGCAGGAGCTACCTGCTCCAGATCCCCTGCCTGCCATCAGCCCTGAGCACAGCTCAGGCTCCTGCCTGGAAACCTCCCTGGGCTGCAGAGAAGTGGGAGCTGCTCCCAGGGGGCTCTGCACCCACTTGTACCCCTGCAGTCCCCAGGGGCCATCCAGCAGCCATGGGCACGCACGGGGTGGCCGGGGGCCAAGGGACCTGACTCTGCCTGAGTGGGTCAGCAAAACACTGAATTTCAGCGTCCTGAGATGAAATGAGAACCTCAGTGCCTGCCTGGCACTGTTGTTGCTTTGTGCCGATTTCCCCATTTGTATTTTAAAACCCCTCCTTAAGCTGCATGGATTGGCTGTTACTGTTTGTACAGAAGCTGGTATTGATCAGTTGTGAAGTCAGGATCAGGGAAAAGCCAGCAGAAAGCAGACTGAACACTTAATAGATGTGAGGCAGCCTGGAGTATTGAATGGCAGGAGCTGAAACTGGCCACAGTTTCTTTTCACAACATATGGAATAAACACTGTGATTAATTAAACGCTCCCAGCGTGGAAATCTTTTGGAGGTTCTTTTTTTTTTTTTTTTGGCTTCTTTTTGTCAGCCCATCAGATGTTAGGAGTTTCTCAAGGAATAAGAATCTTAGATATTTATTTTACTCTTTTAAATAAAGCTGGAGACTGTAAAGGTCAGAACCTCCAGAATATGAAACATCACAAGTTGTGATTCAGAATTACAGGCTCTGGCACCCCTGACATATGTGGCCATATTCCATTCTTATCCTCTGATTTTTCAGCAAATCAGAAAAGTAAAAGCTAATCATTTTTTTTTTCCCTTTTCCTTTTCTGAACGCTAGAGGGGGCAGGCAGCACGTAAAAAGCCTCAGCTACACACCTCACATGTTTCACACGGAGGGACCAGTAATAAAAGCAGCACTTAAATGCATGTTCAAATTTGTTCAATAAATTAGGGCATGGGAAGATGACCTGCTGGTGGCAGCCTGTGACACACAAGAACAAAACTGCTTGCAGCACTCTGACACAATCAGTGGATTGGTCTTACTGTGCCTTACTACAGAGTCCTTTATTATTACAATAATTCAGCATTGTGTTGACACAAGATAAATAGATTGTATGGGTACAAACCACTTGTTCTGTATTTAGAAAAATAGCTTGCTTGTTAAACTGAAAAAGGGATCCGTGGGGATTCTAGTCATGAGAATGTGGTAAAAGACTTTGAAAAATCCTGGCCCTCAAAGAAGGGGGGGGGCGGAGGGGAAGCCACGCAGACAGTATTGTAATTAGGAAAGACACTGAAGTCATTGTCTCTTTCAGCAGTCCGGGTGACTATTTCAGTGGCACCCTGAGCATCTCTAATTAGATTAGGTTGCCAAAATCTTGAAATGCTTCAATGGTCTTTGGAGAATGAAATATTCAATATAAAATAACTGTTATACTGAGTTGTATAATTCCATATGTTTGGAGCAGTATTTCACTCCCTGAACAGTAGAGACACCTGAAATTTTGTATGCAAAAACTTTATTCTACCTAAATTGGAATTGATGATTTTTGAATTGTCTCTTTTTCTCTTTTCTAATGTACAGAGAAGAACTGATGCTAACATTGTGAGATAAAGTATGTTTTTCATTCAACATGCAGTCAGAACTTTAAAAAAAATTAATTTGCTTTGTACAGCTTTCTGTTCTAAAGGGGGGGGAAAGCAGGGATAGGTGTAATTAAAAGGCTGTAATCTATAGTTCACGTAGTCCTTTATAAAAGGCTGAGTATGATACCTATGCCTAACTGAATGTTGTTCTGTTTTTTTGCATCTGACTTGGACAAGATGTTTCTAGCCCAGTGAAGCTTCATCGGACAGACACTTTTCCAACCTACAGATCAGACTATCGATAAAGGACGGTAAAGAACTTTACAAACTCTTTGTCTTCTGACAGACTGCCCCAATGGATGACACTGATGATGATAAGCAAGGATAGAAACACCGAAAAGTTCAGGTTGGATGAAAAATTCTTGCAGTACAAAGTTTTTTCTTCAAACTTTGCCAAAAGTTAAAACGATCCTGTAGATATTGGGGAGGGGAAGAAAACCACCAGACCCTCTAGTGTTTCTTTTGTAACTTACACCTGGACAGAGAAATCACTCCCTAAGTATTTCCAAATGTTTTTGTATGATAAGTATGTTGTAAATATGAGACGTTGCTGTTGTGGTGTGGTTTCATTTTGTCTATTACGGCTGTGTGTTCACTGATGTCAGCTGTCATCCTTGTTTGTTGTAATGCATATCTTCAGTTATTAACATTATTGTTCAGCATAACCCTTGACCTTTGAAATAGTGGCCAGTTTTAAGCAGCTATTGGATACAGTTTTTTTCCTGTTTTGAAGCCTGATGGAGACTTGATTGATTTCTTTTAAAAGCACACTCTCTATCTTCTACTTCCTGTATTTATTTCTATCTCTGTAAATGTTTAAAATAAAAATAATTCCCACTTAATCTGTGGTACAGCACTTCTTGTCACTGTCAGCATCATGAACAGAGCCACTGGGGCACAAGAAGGGAGGATGGAGTGGGGCAGTGGTTTGCTTTGGGTTCCCCCTCCTATCTGAAGCAACACCAACACTCACTGGGGGGCCTGGTGAATCAGAGCAGTGATTCAGCAGGGATCTCTCAAAGCCACAATTCACTTTGTGGCAGAAAACAGATTTTTCTGTTTTGTGACAGCATCCATATTAGGTACTACTTTCATAGATTGGCACCAGCATCTTAATTTAACAGGAAAAAGACTTTTCAAAAATAGTTTGGTTGACTGCTATATGCTGTGCAAAATGGTCAGAAACATAGCAGCTGTAGATAGAAAGCTATGATTTTCCTGAACAGAAGTGAAGCACTGCATTTAGCTGAGTATAGTTAAATCATTTTGTTAAAAAGCTTTTGAGTAAGAATGCCTTGTCAGGTTAGAAGTCAGGCTGATCATCTCTAACCATGTTATTCTTGCTTACTTTACAGGCTTAAGGACTTGGTCTTATTTTGATTGCCTCACTGGGGAATTTGGTCTCTGCATATTTTTAAACAAAAAAATGAGATGCAATTCTAATGATGGTTGCATTTATCTAGGTACATATAATGTTTGCCGTTAACCTTTCAGCAGATATCCTGGAAGAAAAGAATGCAATGGCTGCAGTAGGTTTGTAGAGAGTGAAATGGTTCAGCACAAGCTAATTTTTTCATATGACAGAGGTAATGGTCTTATGGTTTGAGTAAAAACAGCGAATATCTTAAGCTTGGCTGAAGATATTCATAATTCTGAATATGAAGCAGACTGGGAGAATATGGTGTTGATCATGGCATACACGAGGTAGACTTCAAAACTGTATTCAGTTTCAAAGAAAAGCTTTCAGTGTTGGAGGAGGAGGACATCCAGACTGGAGTGCGGTTCTGTGTCTGGTTCCAGTCCTAGTTAATCACTTGATGGAGCAGCACAACTGTGCTTATTAAAACTGTAGGTCTATAAAATGGGAAGGAAGGACACAGGAATACAAGGTTAGAATTCAAAATGATCTGAACAAATTGGATAAATTCAAAAGGGACAAGTGCTTCTAAGCAAGGCAAATTGACTACAGAAATACATAATGGCAAGAAAACCAAGGCAGCAGCCCTTTAGAAAGTGATGTGTTATAGCAGATTGCAAATGGAACATGAGGCAACGAGACCAAGTAGCTGCAAAACACGTAGACGTCATAAGAGAATGTAAAAGTATTTAGCCTTCAAGACAGCTGAAATAATTCTTCAGCTCTGCTTAAGGCTGGCAAGGTCTCAGCTGCAGTCCCGCATGGTGGTCGGTCCCAAGCTAACCCAGTCAGCTACTACAAATAGCTGTGCCCTGCTACAGTGCTGACACTGGCATAGTTCGGCTCTTGGATTCCACTGTGTGCTATATAATATCTTTACCTTCCTTTATTAAACACACACACACGTGGGAATAATGAAGGAGCAGATATTTCCAAGTCGATTCAGCTTTTCTGTTTATTACGGTGTCCTGATGTAAATAGTCACTACAGTAAGATTTTTTTTTTTACTGGTATGGGCTTAATATCAATGTATCAGTTTAACAAATTCATTATGGATGAGTTTATTACATCCAAAAGGGTTGTAATAAAAGAACTGAGGGTGAGGGAGCCTTTCAGAAAAGCAAACCAAAAAGTGTAGTGAAGGTAAATGCGTTTCTAAAGAGGAAAAAAAAAAAAAGTCATCATTGCTTAAGATATACCTTAGTGCAAAAATAAGCTTAATTTATTGTAAATAAGGATTATGTTGACTTTATTTCAAAGCTGAACTGCTAACATAAATAAGTGATTGAAAGGCATGTTATGACTAATAGGTCTTTATTTTTCAGGTTTGCTTCTGCTAATGTATTCCCTTTAGAGCTGACAGCAACAGCATCTTTTGTTTTATCATGGATATGACAGTTCAGTGAATGCTTTTATTCACCTTTCACTCATTCTGTGATTGATACAGTAAGACTTCACCCGTCGAACAGTCAAACTGTGAGGAAAACAACAACAAAAAAGCACTCTAATCTTGGCCTTTAAATGAAGGGTTATTAAATCAAGTAGAAACTGTTGGTGAAGGATGGAAAAAAAAAAAAAGGCCTACAAGTAACTTTGTTTTGAATTGCTCTGTGTGTATGACACATTATTAAGAAATTGCTTCATTTTAATTTGTGGTACTGGCATTAATCTTTGCATCATCACTGTCTTGCTTAGTTAGCGAGGTCATTAGCTGAAGAAAGGAAGCAGGTTTGCCACTTCCATCATTACTGGCTTTAGGGTGCAGGAAAGGTTTTCCCTGTATTTGGAGTTGTTGAGGCTGTACGGCACTCGTGTGCCATCGTGTGTGCAGGTGGGTGCCGGTGGTACCTGGTACCCTGGTGAAGACAGATGCGGAACTGGAGTGGAAATCCTCCAGGTAACTGAGCTGCACTCTTCAGGGATGTACGTCAGAAAACGTGCCGCAAATCCATTTGTAGAGCCGTGGGGCTCAGGGTTACCACAGATTCAAGGATCAGTATGTGACAAGTCCTTGAGAATGATTTTTCTCCAGCCTTTGCCTAATTTTACAAACTAGTTTCAAATGCTCCAACAAATCCCAGCATGCCCTTTTGTATCCTTCAACCTTGTTCTTTCTCAAATGTGCACAAATCTTCCTAGATCAATGTTTCAAAGGTACAAAAGTGTTCTGCAAAGTCATCCAAGTGAGCAGCTCTTTGGCTCCCTATAACCTCTCCCATTCATATGACGCCGAGGAGTGCTGTGCGATTTCTTAGGTGGCTGCTCCTCAAAGACCGGGCAGGAATGTTGTCTCCCCCGGTCCCTTTCATCCCACAAAAGACCAGTGACCAGTCTGCAAGTCATAATAGTGGAGAAGAAAGAATACATTTCAGGAGTAAAAGAAGGGATCTGAAAACAAAGCATAGAGCTGCTCACCCCACTTTTCAAATCCATGCTAAGAAAAGTTACTCCATCTTCTGAGCAGGTAAGAAGCAGCAAACGGGTAATAGCACAGCGGGTAGATGGAAACAGCCCAGGCTGCAGCAGAACTTGGCGGGTAATGATCTTAAAAGGCTAATCTTGGAATCAAGTACATTAGGGGAAATGAAAAAAAAACACATAATGTCAAGACTTCAAATTACATTTCTTTTTCGTAGACATTCCTATTACAGGTAACAGAATACAAATGCCATTATCTAAAATAGCATAGAGGGCAGTGGGAGATACTGCACATTATTGTGCTGCTGAGAGAAATGGGATGGCTGACACCCTTTCCATTTTCGTTTTACAGAGGGAGATGGTGTCACTCAAGGGCTTGCCAAAAGTCACTCAAGGCCTTTGAGCTGGATCAGAGAAGTCTGGCCCAGCCACCTTACAGCTCACCATGGTTTTCATCCCCTTGGCTTCCTTGCTCAACAGTTCTAGTTGGGGGTCTCCTCAAGTATTTAGATATTAAGAGAAGGTCAAGGCTGGTTTCTATCTTTGGAGGAAGGCCCAGTGCAAGGTAAGATCTCTTCAAAAATGCTAATAGGATTATAGAGATCCCTTAAGTTAGTCATCATGTTTTCGTGAATTGACGATATGTTTTTTTTTTCCTTCTTAGCAACTACATCGTAATCTAGTGAAGTGCCAAAGTCTTTTTGAACAGGTACTTGAGCATCATCTGTGCACTGCAACTGGAAATGACTGGCTTTCAGACTAGGGATTCAACATTTCCATTCCTACTACTTTGGATATGCAGATATCATACCAGCATTTTTTACAGCATTGTTCACGAAGATTTCTAAACTGTGAAGTAGAAGCCCTAAAGTGCATTTTGTTGTTGTTGTTGTTTTCAAAACTGTTTCAAATGACTAGCCAGTGGCTATTCAGTAGCATGGTAGAGAATTTCCAAGAGGCTGCTTTAAGCCCCTGTTGAAACTAACACCTGTCCTGTGTCCTCGTGTGAACTTTTTGCTTGGACGCAGATGCGCTGCAGCCATGCCGGGGGGCACCTCCAGCTTGCCCCCGGCTGCCCTGCGAGGGCTCACACAGCGGGCGGACAGCCCCTTCTCTCCTTCCCAGAAAAGCTGGGGGGTTTGGGACCCTTGTGGCTGCTGCCCCCTCTCATCAGGGGAAGAAACCGTGTGATTTCCTTGGCTCCGCTGGCCTTTCTGGCCATCTCATGGAGCAACAGAAAATAGCTGATTTCTGACTACTCAAGGCCATATTTTTGGAACTGGGTCTTCTGCATTTCAGGAAGCTCTGTGCTTGATGAGCTGTCTGTGTCCTGGGATAGAGCTGAGGCCTGGGGCTTTTAAAATAAAAAAAACTTTAAGTAGGTGTTTTCATCATACTGCACAGCCTTTTTTGTTTTCTTTACATAAGAATTGTTATATATTTTTTTCTTGACCAAGATTTAACAAAACATTTTTTGCTTCCTTGAGGGAGGGGGGGCTTAAGTGAGTTGTTCCAGCACTTCTCTGAGTGAAAGGGTTGTATTTCTCATGTTTGGACTGTTGTTGATATTTGTCATTAAAATTGTTAGTATTTAATTCTGCTTTACCCTTATCACACCTTACAGCAGAAAAGCATGATTAATTAATATTTAAGCAGATGAACATCTCTTGAAGTTTGTGACTTGCAGCCAGAATGTCATTAATTTAAATAATCACGCAGATAAAATTAATGCAATGAGTTGCATCTGAGTCCTGTTGCTGAGCAATTCTGGAGAGTGCATAATAATACTGCTGCCTCAGGCGCTGCGATCAGGGGTCATGATGTGATATTTCTGTGTATTCATTAACTTTCACAAGGGCAGATTGATCTTCTGCTTCCATGAACACTAATGAACCATTTTCTTATTTTTAGGGAATATTCTATCACTACCCCTAGCCATGTAGTGTTTAAAGAAAGCCTGTTTTCAAACAGAAGGCTCTAATTAGAACTTGGGCCTCAGCTATATTGATTGCACTACACTTTCTCAGCGGATTTACAAATGCCAGCAAAAAAAACTTGCCAGGAAGAAGTTTGTTGTGGCTTTCTCTTCACTATTTAGCCTGTGTGGTGTTGTGTTTCTCGACAAGCCTACAAAAGGGAATTAGCTGCTGAGACATTTCGGGGGGCTTGGTTTTGTATTTTCCTGCTGTCTTTCAAATACTCTGGCAATCCTAGAAGTAAAAGGCGTAAGGTGTTCATCTTGCACTAAGCTGGCTAAAAAAAAAGTTACAGCCTCTCCGGTGAGATTAATTCCTGCTCCTGTTCGAGCCCTACAGTACCGAGGGGGCTGCAGACACGCGAGCGGGAGGCAACGCGGCGAGGAGCAGCCCGGGGCAGCTCGGGCAGCCTCTGCCCGCTTGCTCTCGGCCGGGCCGCGGCGCGCTCCGTGCCATCTCCGCGGCGGCCGCCGGGTGCCAGCCTTGCCCCGGCAAAGGCAGGAGGGGCCGCGGGGCTCCTCCCNTGGGTTCCCGGCCCGGCCGGGGGCAGCTGCCGGCGCTTCTTCCGCGTCAAGCCAAACGCGCTCACGTTGTTTGCGTAGCAATAGAAACAGCGTGGGCTCGGGTTATTCTGAAAGGGATCTCTGTGGCTTACACCTGATGGAAATGTTTTGGAGAGCTCCAAGTTCCCTTGGTACAAGCAATAAGCGTATATAGAAATGCTGTCACAGGCACTACTGGGGCCATTCGTGCAGCACGGGCGCAGCACTGAGGGCCCCCGTACAAAACCAACGCGTGCGGTTTGCTGCTGAGCGGAGGGAGAAGGTTCGGCTGCGCGGCTGAAACCCGTCCTGGCAGGCTTTGCACAGGCAACCAGAGGGTGGCTGAAGCTGGCAAACAACTGAATTTGCTCACATTTCTCTTGCCACTTATGTCGATTCAAGAAATCGGAGCCTGTAAATGAGCCTTAACCCTCTGCTTTCAGCTCCCGCCGCATCTCACCAAAGGGGGCTGAGTTGGAAGGCTGTTTGTTTGTTTGCTTGTTTTCTTCTGAAGTTATTCCTGCTTTCTGTTTTGTTTTGTTTTGTTTTGTTTTATTTTATTTTATTTTATTTTATTTTATTTTTTACACAAGGTCGAGCGCTCCCTCTTAGCCTGGATGTGCCCTGGTAAGGCAGCACCACACGCCGCCCGGTCAGTGCGATCTTCAGCCAGCGCCTCCTCATCTTCTGCAGCAGCCACGGCCCGGTGCTGCTGCATTAACCCCCCCTTAGGTCACGGTCACCCAGCTGCAGTGGGTCATCTTTAAAGCTTCCAGAAAGCCACCTCAAAGCAAAAGGAGCAGCGTACTTGGGAGCAAATTCCTCACGCCTGAGCAGAGAAAAGATGGAATGCGGTGACTTACCTTACCCTTGCATTTCAGGTACAGGTTACAACCTAAGTGAGGACTTTTATAGCCGCAGGTGAGGAAAATAGCAGTGGCTGGATGGGTTTGTTTACAGCTCAGGCTCTAGTTCCAGTACGACCTCGGCATCCTGCTTGGTTTCCCTTCCATATTGTAAAAATGGGAATGGGACCTCTGCGGGCAGGAGTCCCCAGAATGACCGTGTAGTAACAGCCGTGCCGTTCTCAGAAACAATACAGGAAGGGCCGCATAAAGCACTGTGAAGAGGACCTCTGGTCCTATCGGGCAAATTACACTTTAAAGGAGGCAATAAAAAAGAGACTCTAATTACCTGTGCTCATTAAGACACTTTTGGTATTCTTTTTTTTTTTTTTCTGAGGAGAATTGCACCCTAGCCACACTTAAACTCTGGCAACTGCCAGAATTTTCTCTCTCATTTTTCTAGGTTGACTTTCCCTAACCTCCTGTCCTATACTTTTATATTCTGTTGTGAACTTAAAAAATCTGGCATACTCTACTACTTTGGAGGTGGACAGGATAGCTATATGTAGTGTATGCAATCATGCTTGTATGAAATTATAGCTTCTAATAAGGTATTGCCAATATTTTGAGATCACTGGATAAAACACATTACAAAACAGAAGAGCAATGACAAAGATAAATTCACTTGCTAATTTAATTTATTGTATCTTTCTTTTTGACTGAACAGAGTACTTAATTTTACAGAATGAGATAAAACATCTACAGACCAAATGATATAGAAAACCTTTTGTGCTGAAGGCGATGCGTCCTTTTTGAATATATTGTCCATAAAACTGCAGTAAATAGTTGCATAAATATTTATTTCTCCATAAACATGTAATGACTCATCTGAAAGCCACGCAATATTAATGATGTATGTTCTCTATTTTTGGCATATTTAGTAAAATTAAAGTATACCTACATTTAGCGTAAATGCAACACATAAATATAGTTCTGCAATACAGGAAGGGAAAAGATAGCAAAATTAGATTTATACCTCCTCTGCCAGCTGTGAAAGACAAGGAGCTGGAGGGATCAATCACAGCTAGAGCTGCTGGAGAGCTCTGGTGTCCCCTCAGTGCCGCCAAGTAACCTGTCCTTTTCTTCAGGTATTTGTCCTGAAACGAAGACCAGGACAGACTTTCATGTGCCTTTTAAGTGCACTGGTGTAGGCTCAAAGAAACTCTGTGTGCTGGCACACCCCTGGACATAGGCAGCAAGGAGGAACAGGGGTAGCTATGATAGTGATATCCACATAAAGCCACTGGTGGGTCCCTCAAAGGTACAAGCGGCATTCTTTTAGCTGGGAAAAAAGACTGATTTGGTGCAACAGCCAGGCAGAGGTGCTTTACTAAAAATACTGTCAGGCGACATGCTTTGACCTGAGCTTACTGCACATTATTGCTATTTTCTTTCCTTTCTTCCCCGAGACATTCGCAATTTTTACAAAAGGCCTTTCAGTATCAAACCAAAGAAATGCAGAAAGTATAATTTGAAGAGGGGTTGTGTCATCCTCCTTCCCAAGAGCCATGGCAGCTCTCCAGCATGGTCTAGCCTTTTCTCTATTTTGGAATGGTAACAAATATTTGTAAGAAAAAAAGGTTTCTGTAACAGACCTTTGCCGACCTCTTGCAGTTGGCCAATAAGGATCGATAAAGGCAAGGGTCCAGCTAAAGCAGCAATATATAGAATAAAAATTCCATCTGGATTTGTTTTGAGGGGGGCTGTTATTTATAGCATTTGTTTATCCCATGTGTTATTCAATTTACTTGCTTACAGAGTGAAACAATCAATCAAAAGTTGCTTTTCCTTTGCCATACGTGACTGTCAGATCCTTGTGGAAAATTGCTTAAATTGCATGATCTATGGATCAAAGTGAGAACAGAATGCTTAATTAGAGTTTAATTATTTTGGAAGATTTGAAGCTCTCTGCTTGCTTTTGTTTTATTTCTTCACTTGCTCAGTGCTCTCTGTTGAAGAGTGCCTTCATTTATGGCAGAACCAGGTGCACAGGCTGAAACCGTACGGTTCACCAACACATGTGAATGTATTTTCCACCTCATGCTTGTCTGTATATCTGTCTAACTGACCTGGTAGCAAGGAAAATACAATACACCTGTTAGTGTGGGCCTGATCCTTAAAGGTGGTGACTAAATACCTAAAAAATCCAACCAACCAACCAAAAACAAACAACACCAAAGCCCAGATGGGTTTACACACAGCCAGATGTTATGTTCTATTTCAGTCAATGTTTTTAAGGCCAGAAATAGGGTTCACTGAAGAAGTGTGGATTTTGTCATGGAAAGCCACCACTTTCCCACTGGTGCCTGATCTGGTACCAGCTGACCTGGAGGAAAGTTTTTTCATAGGGCATCCTAGGTACCTACAGCTCAGGTTTCCATTGCAACCAGGCTTCTAGGATGCTGACATGCTGCCAGATACTAAGAATACTTCAATCCCAAACCACATTCACTTGGGTGCTGGGAAAAAAAAAAAAAAAAAAAAAAAAAAAGAAA
>VXAA01001013.1:39658-76627 GCA_013399115.1 Anseranas semipalmata | reverse complement strand
AAAAAAAAAGGAAAAAAAAATGGGCTGTGCCTTGATTTACATCTCTGTTTCTGCCCAGAATTCTGGCTGTGGCCATTGGTATTTGTTCTTCCCCAACAGAAATCTGATCTGCTTAAAACTGCATTTGGGTTTGGGGACTGTTTCATCTGGGTAGGATTTTTTGTTAGGTCTGTTTAACTTGAATTAGTTCCCAGGTCATCTTTACTCTGGGGCTGCTGGCACAGAGAACCCCAAAACAGAAGCAGGAGTGAATAAAGGGAGACAATTTCTTTTGGCATTGGTGCTGAGCTGTGTTAGCTTATGCAGATCACTGAGTTGTGGTGTGAAGCCTTGCCTAAATCAGAAGTGAAACAAAGGGAGGGCAGGTGTTAAAATTCAAGGGCATATTCTGACACTGAAAATCTTTGCATCTGAATCACTATCAGGAGTGCTTTTGGATTTGAGTTTTACTCAAGTTTTAGGTTTTTTGTTTTGTTTTTAAGTTTCACTTTATTTTTGCCAAACAAGGATAGGATTGTTCACTAACTTCTGCCAGTTAGGCTTATGCTGTTTTATTGTTGACAAAGACTTTTTCATGTCAGATGGGGAGAATTTGGCTGGGAAACACTTGTTACCTGTAAGATAACTGGAATTAAGAACCCATTAAGTAGATGCATTTGTAGAAAATTGTTTTGCTCTTTTGCATGTCTTCTTTTCCCTGGGGATCCTCCTGTGGCAGCATGTTGTTTTACCAAGAAATCAGTATTTAAATTGGAGCGTATAGCAGATTACATGAGAAAAGGTTGCCTTCAGTGTCAGAGTTCCTCCAGGCTCCCTATTGGAGCTGCACAGCCCAAAATAAAACCTGACATTTGAGCAAGCCCAGGTGATGTTTGTGTTATTTGCAATAGTCACCTCTTGATTCAACCTTAAACTGGGAAAGTGAACAACTGAGCCACTGAAGGCGGCAGGAATCCTTCCCATTGATATTGCTGGGCTTGGATCAGGCAAGCATTTATTAGCACTGTTGGGATTACAGGAAGTCAGCATCGAATGACAATGGCGTTATTACTGGCTGTCACTGCTAACGTCAGTGTGAACGTTAGGTCTGAAACACATAAAAAGAGTCAAGAAATCCAAGCCCAGTGGAAATAAAGAAAGAAAATCGTAGGGGAGGAAGGTTCACAGTGCTATTTTTAATGTTTGAATCTACTAATAGGCTGGTAACAGTTCTTTATATATTATTTCATTATATCTCTGTGCTATTTAGTTTGTTTGGTCAAGGTTAGGTGATTCTGAAAAATAATGCTTTTTATTAATAGTATTTATTTATTTATTCAGAAGAATTAATGCTGATGAAAGACTATGAGCACTGCTTCTGCTATTGATGTGTTCATTTGTCTGAACCTTCTTTACCTTATGAGTCCAGAACACAAACCCTGGTACCCCCGCAGGTACTTGCAGGTGTGGTTTCACCTGCTTTACAAAATGTGGGAAAGCTTTACAGATTTAGAACTCAAAATACATTCCCTGCTTTTCAGGGAAAACTAGATTTATAGCATCTTCTAATTGTATTGATTTCTACTGTTGAGCTGGGATGCTACTTCTATTCCCAGGAGCAATATGTCATCCAGACCTATTGCAAATGAGAAGGAAGACAAAAACAGACTGGTCAGAAGATGAGAGGAAAATCATTCAAAACACTTCTGAGAAAGCTGGACATAATCAAGGATTGAAACCTCTTCTGAAAGCAGTATACTAAGCTGGAGACAAGTTGTTTTATGATTGTGAAGTATGAACAAGCTTTTTTTTGCCTTTTTTTNTTTTTTTTTTTTTTGGTAGCTACTACTGTGGTGGCTCTCCAGCAAAGATGCCATCTGGATCCTTTGGATGCATCTGTCAGTACCTACCACCTATGTGCAACCTCTGCTCTTTGACTGCCTGGAATTATTAGAAGCAGCTGCAGGTTAAATCAATTTTTGGCTTGTGATAAGTAGCATCAAGCACTGTTTTGCTACACAAATGTCTGTAGGATAGGAAACCTGGCTGCTGCTTCTGTGGGCAGGGAAATACCATACGAACCAGCAGACAATTCCTGGGAGAGGGCCAGGAATTGTGCCTGTGCCTGAAATGCACTGGCAGCGTGTGAGATGTTTAAACCCGGTGCCTGTTCATGCAGTTTCCTGCAGATTGCACTGTTCCTTTTCTAGCTTCCTAAACTCTGATATCTCCTTGATTTCCCCCCTCACCAGAGAGAATAACCTGATCCAAAGCACTTTCTAATGAATGTCATTAGGAAGGAATCATTTAGCAGCGTTTGTTTGTTTTAAATGCAATAAGACCTGAACCATCATCGCTTTATAATTTATTTTCTTGCATTTTACTTGTCATCAGTTTTGCAGCTTGTGAACAAGCCAATGAACAGTTGCTCTTCAAAAATCCCAACTAACTTTGTCTCTGACACGGTATAATGTGTGTTTTCACAGTGCTTCAGTAAAAACATCTTGATGGGAAATAAAGAGCCCCTCTTCTTCCAGGCGGAGCAGTTCATTATCAGATTTACATGCTTTTATTTTTCCTATGTGAAAAGCCTGAGTCAAAGAAGTCGGAGAGTTACTCAAACAGATAATTGCACTGCTTTCCTGTGCAGGCAAGGTTGAGCTCTCTCACTGCTGAATGAAGCAGAACATACTTTTTGACACTGCAACACATTTGAACTCGGCTTGTTTTGGTTCTTTGTGTGAGGGAACATTTCCTTTATAACTCTCCTGATGCCCTCAGAAAGGAAACCGTCAGCTGGAGCTGGAAGCACTTTAGTTGTCTAAGTGCCAAACCCTGATTAGGGTAAAGAGAAATGGGATGAAAGCAGGTGAAGCACATAGCATTGACATTTCAATGACTATCTCGATAGCTGGGTGTGCTGGCATTGGGAGTGTCTGAGCTTCGGGACTTTTCAGTGACCTCTCCTTACTGGTCAGCACCCGCCACAGGGAGGGAGCACTGTCATCCTGGTTTGCAGAGCAAATCTGAATCCTGGGAGATGCGCCCCTGAAAAGGCATTCCTTTGGCAGTTCCTAAGCTCACTAGCTTCCATGGGAAAATCAAGGACAGGATGGAAATGGGAGCTGGGTGCCCAGCACCATGCGTCTCACCAACCTGCTATGGCTTCGGCAGCGGTGGGAGAGAGCGCTCCTTCCTCTCTCTCATGCGCTCCCTTCATATGGCACCTAATGACATTTTTGCTATACAAAATGGAAGAAGGGGGCTCTCCACACATTCTGAAGAGCACCACGTCCAAGAGCAGTACAAATTGTCCTAGTCTGTAATTTCCTGTCAGAACCACGTTCCTCCCCCTCTGTCCAGCAAAGTGGGAACTTCCCAGAGAACAAGCCCGTCTCAGAGGTGGCAGCTAGCCCACATGCAATGCCGCACAGCTGTTAAAAACACAAACTGGACTAACTGGCAACTCAAACTGTTTTCCTTAAAATAAAGAATGAATCAGTTACCTCTGAGTGAAAGCAAGCCAGAAGGTTTTTTTCTTACCCTGATGATAGTGGAGTTTTCCAGCTGAAATATTGCTGTATCACTTGTTTTCCTACCATGTGCTGTCAATTTCCACAAACAGTATTATATTCAAGAATCAGAAGGTCTAGGTAGATTTTATTTTCTTTCTCTCTTACTGGCAACTGGCAGGGTCCTGCTGAAATGCACTTTTAGGCTGTCCTTTGATGGTACATCAGCTAGCTATGTAATGAACATGTATGGACGTATCTGAAGCGTACAATGATGTAAAAAATACCCAAATGTATCAGGATGTCAATTTCCATCTAAAATACTGGAATTTTCATCATTCTTTCAATTTTTTTTCCCATTCCACAAGCATTTTATGTACCACAGAGAGATAGATATATTGTATTAAAAAGATTTTAGATTGCAAAGCAATGTGTTTATGCCCACCATCAGAATGAAGAAAAATATATTTATGATATACTGATACCGATCCAGAGATTCAAACTTTCATGGAATCAAACGCCTTTGTCACTGTCAGTGGCTTTAACAGCCATTTGGAAAGTACTGGCTTCACAAGTACTTTGCTTTACAAAATTACACTGAATTTCGAAGAACACAATCCATTGAAGTTGCTTATATTATAAATATGGCAGATTAGGGTTCAATTTAAGTCGTGCAGAACTTGTCCAGGGGACCATCCCAAATCTTCATTTTATTTAGCTGTTACTGATGTGTCAAGAAGAAGAAAGAGTTGATTGCTGATTTAAATGCTTTCTCTTTCATTATGGTATATTTCTGCTGTGCAGGGGGTCACAACAGAGTCTGTTAACAACAACCAAGGCAGAACCAGCTGATGTTCTTACAATCACATCAGATTCTCTTCAAAATTGCTGTTACTTGCTTTTCCTCTGTAGTTGTCTCCAAAGTTTGCAGTCTGTTCTCCCAGCCATGACCAGAATTTTAATGGCCTTGCAGTCTGTTGTCTATTAGGGTTTTTATTAGTATTAATATGGTCTATTTTTCTAGCTGTCTGTTTCACTGTATTTAATTTCAAAATGTTTCTGAAGTACAGGCTAAAGGGGTGCTCCCAAGGCACCGTTTGCTGAAAGTCCATTTTAAAGCCATTAATATATGCCTCCAGCAAACCCTCCTCTTCGGTTATGTAGCAAAGGCTCTAGGGGCCACTTTTAAGGACACATCTGATTGACTCCCAGCTTACAAAAGATATTTTAAAAAGATCTCAGGACTCTAGTAAATAACAACAACAACAACAACAAAAGAAAAAAAAAAGAAAGATTTGTCAGAACAGAGCACCTCTCTGTTCAAACATGCTTAATGTAATTTGCATTTGAGTTTACACTGTGGTTATGGTTTCAGAGATCATTAACTTCCTGCAGACTTCATGAAAAGCAGAGGATTTCTACAAAGGGAAAGGCTGAAATACAAATTCACCTTTTACTGGGTGCCCAAGAGCTTCAGGTAGGCAAAGGTAGGTGCTGTGGAGCTCCCACCCAATAAGTCACCCACAGGACATATCCCTGGGAAACTGGTCCCCACTAGTTCTGTGGTGTGTAAGACTATTTGTTTAGCCTTGCTTACCCCCTCTCCCATGGATGAGTTAAGGAATGAAGAGAGATACAATGCTGGAGCCCATCTGGCTTCCAGCTACTGCGACAACGGGAGATTTCCTGTTGCTTTTATTAAATAACCATTTTTTGAGCCCAGAGTGCTTTTATTGTCTTTGTCAATGGCTGCCAGGTGGACAGAATTACAGCTGCCACTCTTCTCTGAGCAATATAAATCTGTGGAAAGCAGATTCAAAACATGACAGAAATATGGAATTCCTGCAATGCATCTTTTAGTCTGATATTTAAGAAGAAAAAGAGAGAGCTCTGCCATAGCACATCAGTTTTACCAGATGCATCTCTTATACAGAAATGTGCAGACGTATATGATATCAGCAGAAGTCCATTTCCCAGCACGCTGATGGCAGGTGCCCTGCTTGGGCAAAGCGCCCGCTGATTCCTGGCATCTCGAGAATTTTGCCTGGGTGAAACCTTAGAGTTGTCCTCCCTCTTCCTGGTACTGCTTGAGTAACTCCTGCTAGTGTAAACAGGAGGCTTCATTAATTTTAGATCAGAGCCCAAATTCCACCTTTCTTAAACAACAGTTTCTTATCTCTGTAATGTTTGATACACCACGGCCTGAGCTATGAACTTTTTGCCCAAGGTTTGGATGAGCTAGCCTGGATTAAAGCAAAGCCCTGGTCCATAGACTGAATGGCATGAAACCAAACCAAAACACAGTTGCATTTGAAAATAGCTTTGACATTCTCTGGTGGAAAGCCTAGTTGCTATCTCTATTTTTGTGATATTTGTCTTCTGCTGTATTTCACTTAGTTAGCAAAGAATTTGTCTTTGGCAGAAGCTAGACAGCACAAGAAGTCATCTTTTACAATTTACACACAGTGTGGAAAGCTTTATTTTCCTTCTGGCTTCTTTCACCAGCCGGCAGCAAACATTTATCTTCCTATTCCTCTAATAGGATATGACTTGTTGTGACATCATATTTTGAAAGACTGCGATTTAATGGGTGTGTTTCATTCCCCCTTCCCAACACACACACATTATGCAGACAAATCAGTTAAAATGCAGTGCAACCTTCTGGTGACTGGATACCTTCTGTATCAGGCATGCTCAGGACCCTCTCACCCTTCCCCGGTCCTATGATAAAACAGTGCAGTGTAACGCAGGTCGTGGTGGAAGGGGCTGAGCCATACTGCCTTAGCATGTGTGCTGAAAGACACAGGAACAAGAACATTGAGTTCCCCCTATTATTTTACTAGTATCAAGCACAAAAAGCCAGAGCAACACAAGGATAACTTAGATATGTATTTCCTCCCCTTGCAATCTAGACCAAAGATAGAATTAATTCCACTGGGGAAGTACCCTAAGGAAATTCTGAGCTGTCAGCTGAAGCAGGGCTGTGTATAAAACACTTCTAGATCTATTAGTAGGTGTGCCGTTCCTGATGAGAGTCTTTAATCATCCCCACCTGATTCAGGGAGACAGGAATCTACTGTATTTTCTTTCCAGAGTGAACCGTGCAGATATCTGTTTGTTTGTTTTTACATTTTTGTTCATTATTTTTCATAAATAGAATCAGCGCTGAGTAAATCCTATCCAGGCGGTTTCAGGTGGGATTTACAAGCAGGGATAGCTCTGTCTGAAAAGAATTCAGCCCCAGAGAGAGGACTGCTGCAGGGTCAGCGCTTCCCATGGGGAAGGCTGCCACATCCCTGCCAGGTGCTGCCTGCTCTGAAAGCCTCAAGGGCTGCAGGGGACATCGCTGAGCTGCAGAGTGGGGCCAGGGGCTTTTCTCCAGTCTGTCCTGCTCAACCGCCCCACGCAGCAGGTGACCCGGCAACATCTCGCCACCCAGTCTTTGCTCTTGAAAGTGATGCTCCATGGTGGAAAGAGGAGGAGCATGCAATGAAGGCATAAGCATCTTGATACAGCCCTCTCATGGGGGCTCCGTGGTGTGTAAGAGGTGAATGAGCAAGCGTGGGTACTGAAGACAGTATAACCACGTTAACACAGGGCCATGCGTGGGCAAAGAGCCACTGAGCTGTGCTGATGTTGCTGTCACACAGGGAGCCCAACACCATGTCCTCCAGTGCTGCACGAGCTACAGATCAGAGTGGCTTAGGTGATGGAAAGCGGAGCTGATGCCGAAAAAATCGGCTGCTGGCAGAGGCTTTCAGCCCGTGTTACAGTGCCCTGGGATGTCCTCAGGTGCCACTCCTGGCCTCACCAACAGGAGCGTGTGTTCCCTGGGTTCACAACTGCACCCTCTCTAGAAATTGCGCAGAGGTCTGAGAATTGAAAAAGGGTTAAAAACCGGTGTGTTTGGGGGCTGGCAATGGAAGTGAGGCAGGAGAAATAATCTCTCATCAGCTTCAGGCAGCTGTTAATGGGAGGGAAAAAGTCCTTTGCAACCTGCCTGTTGCCCTGCTGTTGCAAAGAGATGAAGCACCGCGTGCAGGAGTATCTAAGTGAAGCAACATTTGGGATAATCAGTAATTAACTGTCATTGCACTTGACAGCCTGACTTTACCCACCGAGCAGTGGTCGCCGGTGTATGTATTTAGTTTTTCCCCGCTGTTTGCTCAAGTCTCTTTGCTGCCTCTCTGATCTTCCAGAACCCTCTGTGACCTGGATTCCGATTTCTTTTTCTTCAAACCACATTTTCACTAACTCCGATTATTCATTTCCCACCCCTTTTATTCTTTTCCTCACCTGCCATCAGACCTAGTTCCCTCTCCTTCTCAGCCCCACGGCTCATGGAAACTTTTTTGGAAAAGCAAGTGTGTGCATACCAGAGGTACATTTTCAGCTCACGGTTCGTGGTGGTAGGCATTCACAGGCCAACTTAAAGCACCTAACTGCAGGGCTTCGGCCATCTCCCAGGATCCTGAAAGGGAGAGATGTCTTGAGGGTGGCTCAGAGCCATTTTAGCCATTCATAAGTGTAAATACCACACGCAAGCCTGACTTCTCCCAAACTCTTTCTCATGAGGTCATGGTGGTGACTCATATTTATCAGTTCAAAACTCCTCATATTTTATTTTTTCTATTTTTTTTTTTTCAGGCATTGCCTGCTTCCTGGTTTTGGTTTGTCCTTTAGCATGTAGAAAGGTCTGATGTTTTTGAAAAGGACATCTTAGAATTCAGAAAAAGAGAACATACTGTAGAACAAATTGTCTGGGCAGATCATGATGGTGAACCAGCGAAACTGCACAGCTGTTGGGTGCATGCAGTTTTTGGATATGCACCTGCTGTTGCAGGGGTCATACAATTAACAAAAGAGCACATGCAAATGCCTATGCCATTTCCTAGGAAAATAGAAAGCATGTACTTTTATGAGGGCACCCAGTCTCTGTAATCCTCCATACCTATGTCTAATTGCATAGTTAGAAAAGAACAATGCTGCTGGTTTGGGCTCCAGTATAAAGATTGAGTTCAGCTGAGAGCACCAAGGAAATAAAATGAGAAAAGCCGAGTCTTGCCTTTTGAAAGCTGTGGGAACATGGGTGCTGATTTCTTACTGGGGTGAGGTTCTTTTCCATAAAAGTGGAAGTAAATAGAAACATCCTTCTGGTGATGTCCTGAACAACAGGGTTTGTTGCCATTTCTCCTGCTATTAAAATCCAATTGTGCGTGTACCCTGTAGAGCAGAAGCAGTTTGCAAGCTGGCCTGGAGCCTCTTCTCAGCTAAACTGCGTGCTGCCTGCAGGTAGTGGGAGCACAGGTAGCCCGTTCTTAGGTCTGCATTTTATATGAAAACTTGAGAAGCTCACCACTGACATTTGAGTCAGGACCACGTCTCTGGGTGGTGAGAGGTCTGCCAGCACCTCGCGCTTGGACTGGTCATCTCCAGTGATCAGCGGCTGCCAAACAGAAAAGGTTTGGTTTCTGAATGCTGCTCTGTGAAATCGAGCATCTTGCTCTGTTTCCCCACCTGTGGAGAAAGAAAAAGCTTTACAAAAGTAAAATGTTCTTTGCAAGGCTAAGGAGTTGTTTCGCAGACCACAGAGGGCACAGAAAGCTCTGGTCAGTCTGGAAACTTCTCAGCAGCATCTGTATAACTCAGTTCATACGCGTTGTGTGCCTACTAGCTCTGTTTACGTCATCTACATTTTCCTGTATCAGGAGTATAAGGCCTATTTAAACCTCTTCCAGGCATGAGTTATTCCTCATATCTATTTTGTAATATAAAGTCCTTGCAAAAAAAAAAAAAAAGACAAAATGAAACAAAACAAAACAAAAAATAGAGAATTTGAGATTGAGTGTAAAAAGCATTTCTTTATATTGTGATAACAATGCAATTTTCCCAGTTAATATTAATACTTAATACTGAATTAATCAATTAATTAACTAAAAAACATGGAATAGGAATTTGTAAATATCACACAGGAAATTTAATATATTTGAATTAAAATGATACTGGTCTCTGCTGTAAACATAGTATGCACTTTATTTTTGTACATGGCCAAACATGGAATGAGGCAATTTAGCCAAAGGAAATGATAAGCAATGCAAGTCATCGCTACCCCATGGAAATCTGCAGAATGCCAATAATTTAATAAAACATGTGCTTGCTAGATCAAATACTCCTAACTCTCTTTGCTCTGCAGTGAAACCGTGAGATCCAAGCAGAAGGTATGTTGAGATACTGTGCTCTCCGAATCAGTAAATTGCTGAGTACCTAAAATCATCAGCTACTTCAATTATTCTTGGTAGCAGGATGTATCTGTATTTAAATTGATGTTAAGGTTTTGACTGTAAACAGGAAATGAAAAATAAAATTAAAAATGCTATGCTGGAACAGAAAAATAAAAGCTGATGATTTCTAACCAATGTGAGACATCTGTTAAAACTGTGAAACTGAGTTTTAAAATATAAAATGGAAAGCTAATACAAAGAACTGTTCTTGCTGGTGGCACTGCTGAGGCTGGCAGGATAGCTGATTACAGGCAAATGGCCAAAGCATGACAAATATATATGTATCCTGTACATCAGTAGAATGTGCATTATGTGCATTATTATTGTGACTTCACATGCAGAGTAAATGATGTAGTACATCAGTATGTGATACTGACACCTTTCAAATTATGCTAATCCCAGTATTTATGCATATTGGTTGCAGAATGAGTACTTTCAAATCTAAATTCCCATTTTGGTTAATGTATGTTTAAAATATATACTAAAATGCATATTGAAAATCACAATACTTCTCTTGTCCTTAATGACTAAATTGGGGGATAAAGGTCTATAGTTTAGGTATGTAGTATCTAAGAGCCTGAAATGAGTGCAAGGTCCTGCACTCATCCTCTGCGATGATGAACACCCTCAGCATCCAGGGCTGCAGTTAGCTCTCCCAGGAGAAGCAATGGAAAGGCAGTACAGGAGAAGGCATAGAAACCATGAGAAATGCATACGCAGATGTCTTGATCCTTGCTGAGCTGCAGAGGGGTATCATAAGGAGACACAACGTCCCTCTCCCTTTCTCTCTGCCTCCCTCAGGCAACCTGCCCCAGGAAGGCTGGACCCACGGCTCTAGAGTTCACCCCACCATTTGCACAGGAAATATCAGCACACCTGAGGAAACTTTACCGAGGTGGCCCTCACCTCAGATAAGGAGAAATCAGGTCTCCTGCCTGACAGCTGTCCACGGTGGGGTGCAAGCTCGAGTAAAGAGATGGTTGGCATGAAAGCATTATTACTTTCATGTTGAGGGAAGATTTCCTGGGGTTTCCCCATCTCATTTTGCCTGTATTGTTAGTATAAATGCACATATAATAGCAGATTTTGCTCCAGGATGAGTGCAAGATATTTTAATTGCCTTCCCTTACTTTGATTTTTCATTTTCAGGTTGTTTTGCTTCTATCTCACAACAAAAAAAGTTCAGAAACTTTGAGGACGAGTGATGGAGGATATACCTGAGGGATGCTGTTTGAATTTTGTAAGAATATCAGTTGTCTGGTCTATTCAGTACTTATGTTGGCACACTTCTCATGATCCCCACTCCTCATATTTTCCATTAGGAGGCTTATTATGCTGACATTCAGATGCTACTGCAAAGTTTTCCGGAGACTGGAGAACAGTATCATCGCCATTGATCAGAAGGAAAAAAATCAGTCTACTTTGCTAATGCATGCCTGCATTTATCTGTCTAATACATAAGATGCACAATTGATTGCCCAAATATTCTTCCTGTTGCTGTTCCCTTCCCTCCCAGCTCTAACAAAATGCAGCAGATGGTTAGATTTACTGTACCATCTCAGAGCAAGGAGGAAGGCGCTGACTCTGCCATTATGCACCGAGAACCGCATATGACCCAGAGGACTGCGGCAAGAGCAGAGCCAAATAGGAGCCCCATTTATTAACGTGATCTTTGTCATTCCCACAAGCATGATTTTGCTGTTTCTTCCCTGGAATTTGCAAACTTTGGTTTCACAGTAACCCATTAGTTTCTGTATGGGAGTGGTCTGGGTGGAATTGGTCACTCTTACTCCTGACGTGCACCCTGCTTTTGGTGAAGTGTCTTGAGATTTCATGATTTGTTTCTAACAAACCCATCCTGACTTTTCCCTGTGACATTTTGAAACTGCTGATCACCCCAGTTGCTCCTGTCCAANAAAAAAAAAAAAAAGTGGTATTAGCAAGGTGCATTGTGGAGAAGGACTTCTGGGGAGCTGCCAAAACCAAAACTGTCCTGGGTGTCCTAAGAAATGTGCTCAGTATTTATGGCATCTCTTAGCATTGCCAGACAGGTCTGACTAAGGAACAAAGCCTAGTTTGGATTAATAGAGCAGCTGTTTTCTTTTTTAGCTGCTTTTGTAAAGTGACTGCTGTCAGGGTATTCTGTAGAAACTATGCATGTATTTTAAGAGAACTATAAAGATTGAAATTAGAAACAAGAAATTATGTTAAAATTTATAAAGATCGTAAATGTTTGGAGATTTTGAAATCTTCTGCTTCATCATTAAAAACAAAGGGTTTTCTTTAAAATTTTCTGACTTATTTTTATTTATCTGCTGAGACCTTCATTGCCCTGACCAGGATCACCTGGGACCCCCAGGGGACCACCTGGGACCCACCCACGCACCCACCCACTGGCCCCACAGCCACATTTAGGGCAGCCAATGCACCTTGCTTAGGATTTTTGTGTGCTGTGGGTAGATCCTTGCTTATCCCTGTCTGCCACTGTGCCCTGCTTCTGGTGCTGTTCCAGGTTGCTCTTGGACCTGCTTGTCACTTTGGGTGCATCTGGTCACTGCTAGACCTCTTGGTGCCATGGAGCTGACTCTGCTCGGGTGCTGCCCATGCTGGTGAGCCCGTTGCCTCGTTGTCCTCTTTGGCTCCCTCCCAGTCATCCTCTGCAGAGCTGCTCTGCTCGTGCTGCTCCAGCTGGCAGCCCACTCTTCCTGTAAGGGAGGTAATTAGTGCTTCTTGTGTTCATGGGGTTCACTGCACATGATTGCTTTGCAGCTTGTGATTTTTGTTTTTAAGTTCCTGCAAAACCCTTTTGAGTTAGGAAAATTGTAATCTCTGTTTTTAAAAATGTAGAGTTGAATCAATTAAACTTTAGCCCAGATATGTAAATAATTGCTTCCTGAATCCAGCAGGAGCTGGATGCTTCACTGTCATCTGAATTCAGCTAAATGCGTTAAGTTTATACTAGAAGTCTGCTGGCAGGTAGAGGTTGGGACATAAGTCTTTCCATTCAGAGCTTATTGCTGTGCTCTGCCCTGTAAGAGACTCTGGAGATTTTTCACATATACTAGAAAGAGAGAGGTGCTACCACACTGGAGCCTTTTATCCTCTAAGACACTAGAAAAAAACTTTTAGCATAGAAGATGTTGAATCCCTTGTGGTGAGACAGGACACAAAATCTTAGCTAACTATTAAATAAATTGCTATTGACAGTGCTGCATGCTGCACCTTGCCTGTAAGAGGTGACAGTCGAGTAAAAGTTTTTACTTTCTCAGCATCAAAACAAGGGCTTGCCAGGTCTTTGCATGAGCTTAAGACTGAGCAGACTCATGGGATAGAGTAAGCATTAAATTCCATTAATTAGGAAACATAATGTGTTAATATAAACAGTAATGAATTAAACATTCTGATATTGCTGCTTATTAAAAGAGGAGAATATCTCAGTTCCCACAATATTGGCTAGAATATAAAATTGAAACTAGTTTCCTTCTGGTCTTGCTTCCTTGTAATGCTTCCCTTCTCTAAGTCACTTGAAGGCTGGGGATGGGGAAATGCTCAGACCCAGTTGCATGGGCATGTGAAAATGGTCCTAGAAAAGAACAGTTGCATTTCCAGCCTTAGTGCATGCTCCCAGCTCTGTGCTGGGCTGCACACGTGCCCAGGGTAAGCACTGAGCTGTGTGGGTGGCATCTATGGGTGGCTTTGAAGCACCCTGAGCCTGGGGGGCTGGAGCAGGGTGCTTGCTGATACCAGGTGCCTGCCTCTGAGGCTGTTCTCAGAAGGAGGAGAAAGTAGGTTGTGAGCTGTTTCAAGGGAAAATAAACCTAGAGCAGAAGATATTCTGTTGCATTCATGAAAAGCATCTTAAATCCTGGCAATACTCTACTTTATGTATAGAAGGAATTCCAGAGTTTCATAGACATAACCTGAGGGGGGAGAAAAAGGAGCTAAATTAATGGATTATATTGGTTTCTCAGTTCTTTCCTAGCTATTCTTCAGCTGGATAACTACACACAGAGGTGCTATCCCTTGTACAAGAATAGTGGGCAGTGACAGCTCAGTGTAGGAAACCAGTTTCTTCTCCCCTTGTTCCGTTTATATGGGCTTCAGCCTGAGATGGGACTTGTGTTCTGCAAAGGAATACATTGCCTGTCCTGCTGTCTGGGTGCTGCTTGGCCAAGAAGTCCCTGGGGAAGGAAGGTCACCATGCCCCACAGCACCCGGAGCAGCCTCGAGTGCCTCTGGGCACCTCTGTCTCCTTCAGAGCTAAGTCCCAGTGGGGTTGCTCACTGGGGGGGGGGCTTGGCTGCTGTTCCCATGGGGCTGCTGACACGTTCGCTCTGTGAAATCCTTCACACATTGGAGGCATGTCTAATGTGCTATCGCTAAGCTTAAAAAGAAACCTGTGGGGAGACTGATGTGCTTGTGATAGCTTGTTGTTTGGAAATTGAATTGTCCTGCTGGAACTGTTACCCATCTGTTGCTTTTCCTCTTTCTTTCATCACTGGTATTATTTCTCCAAGTGCAACAATGCATTTCAAGGGCCTTTCTTGATTAAATAATTGTAAACTGATAAACAGAAACTAAAATTAGTATCAGAACACACAACACTGATGTGGTGTAAATATTCAGCAGAAAGGGTCTGTGTGCTAAATTCAATAGAGACCCCAATTTGCAATCTTTGAGTATCTAAACTCCTGTTTCAATGCAAAGGCAACTGTATCAATGAAGCACTATAGTTGACTTGGCAGTGCTGTACAAAGGGCTGAAAAAATAATTAGTTGTGAAGAAACTTATGTAGCCTTTTTGCAGCTTGTAGAATGATTTTAAGGTCATCGCAACTGAAGTGAATTCATGAAGATATTTCTTTTCATTCTTGGATTTATTACAGATAATGGTCAAGCATATTTGTTATTAAGATTGAGTGAGGTTGTTTCGTGTTGGGAGACATGGCACAGTTTCCATTCCCTGAAAGATGCACGTTACATATTTTTTTTTCCACACTGCAGTCAAATTTAATGGGCTATTCAGTGCCAAAACCTAGCAAGGATAACTATATCTCATAGGAAAATATCATATTGGGGTCGGGTAAGGTTTTCTCTTGGTTTTGCTTTTGTATCTGGGTATTAGACTCACTGGTGTGAATTGCACTGAGAGTAACATCATCAGAAAAATTATTCAACTTGGAGCCAAATAATGGAAAGCCAGAGCCCTCAGTGTGCACATGGTAGGAACAAGGTGTTGCACACTTGGGCTGTGGCTCCAGGTGACCATCCCTGCACTGAAATATCTGCCTTTACACAGCAGAGATTAGAGGTCTGGAGTAATGAAAATGCCAATTGCAGAATAGTTTGGAGAAAAAAAAAAAAAAAAAAAAAAAAAAAAGCCTCCTGTTATCCTGATAACAAACGTGCCTGGGAAGATTAAAAACGTGGCTGAATGATCAGCATGCTTTAATGCCTACATAAAGGTACCCAGCAGCTATCCAGCTGTCAGGTGGAAGTTGATGGTAGGGAAAGCAGGAGTCGGTGTTGCTATTATAGATGGCTAACAGGCCTGCAAGTGTGTTAGTTCACTAGACAAAACTTCAGAAACAGGTCAGGGCTAAATCAGCTGAAATCCATTCCCCAGTAAACTTCAAATGTAGTTATTTGTACTATGGTGGAAAGATGCCATTACTTACCAGTCAGTTTGAGTCTCTGCCTCTCTGTATCTCTGCAGATCATATTTTCTTCTTGTGTTTTTTATCTGATTTCTGTTCTGTCAGTGAGATGATTCCCAAAATACCTTGGGGTACATTCTTCAGTCTGGATGTTCATTATCTGTAAACGCCCCGAGCCCCATATATTTATTTTCTGTAGACCTCAGTCTGGAAACAAAACAATAAACTCTGCAGCTTGTTGTGGCTGTGCAACAATCTGCAATCTGACTTATTTATTAATTTACTTGTTCTGAGATTTTTGTTTTCATTGCTGTCTGCTGCAGTTCAAAGGGGTCTTCTGTGTTTCCTTTTCAATAGCCCCCCCAAGCTGAAGTTGAATTTTCCCAGAGGCAGGTCACCTTTCACGTCATTCACCTTTCATCAGCTCTTCCCCAACCCTAAATAACCCACCAACAAACAAACCCTGAACAAAAGCAAAGATCTTGATGGGTATAAATTATAGCTTTTCCAAAGTCATCTTGGTCTGCTCCTGATTTCTAATCTCATTAAAAATATTATTGAATAATATGAAAGGACTTATTTGCAGCTGACATATAGAAATAGTGAAGCAAATGTCCTCTTAGCTATTTAGGTTTGCCCTTAGGATTTATCTTCACTGTAGGTTTAAAGTACTCTTGCCTGCATTTTACCCAAACTCATCTAACATCTCCACCCAGGCTTATACAAGACTGGAACCCAGGGCTATTTTATGGAGACATAAACTAGAGTCCTTCTCCTTTTCAGTGTGAATGCAGGTCAATCTTACTTTGCAGAGAAGACTTGAAAGCCCTACAGTCACCAGCAAATCTGCAATTTACTGCACCAGTCCTGTGTTAAGCCATTACCCCAAATTCCAGCCCCTAAAGGAAAAGCTGGAACCATATACAATTAGGATTGTTTGAAGGAGGAAGACTCTCTACCTTGGAGAAACTAAAAACAAAATGAAAAAAAAAAGCACACAAACATCGGGACATGGTCCTGGGCAACCAGCTCTAGGTGGTCCTGCTTGAGCAGGGGGTTGGACCAGATGAACTCCAGAGGTCCCTTCCAACATCCACTGCTCTGTGGTTCTGTGGATAAGTTTCTTACAGCTTCCCAGAGGAAGAAGAATTGTAAGAGGTAAATCATGTAACTTGTTGCATCTTATTTGGATCTAGCTTACATACAGATTTTCTGATCATGGTACCGGTTACTTATAAACAAGAAATACTGATTTCAAATAAGAAGTACTTTCAACACAAGTGTCAAGAGAATTTTTTGGTCCCAGAACCTTTCTACCATGACACCTAAGTGTGCTGTGCTTAAGTTTCCTAACTTAAATTTCTCTTCAGGAAATCACTTGTGCATTTTTAACTACTTCAGGAGAGACAAAACAGACCATGCATAGACCAAAATCTTAGTGAGGGTGATGCTTCCCCAGATCAAGAGACAGCCCTGAAATATCTTTGATGTTTCAGTGTTGCAAGGGATAGTGTTGATAGGAATGCTTTTTGGTAATGACTGAGTAGTGAAGTGAAAGACAGTGTCTTCAAAGAAGGAGCTCTGGATAGCTACTTTAGCACTCAAACTGTTACTCAGAAATGTCTTCCTGTTGCTGGGTTCTCGGTGATCATTTCAGATAACTACCATTTCAGTTAAAAAGGGGTGGGGGGGGAGTATATGCTATATACTTTGACTCAGGAAGCTTTTTGGTAAACATTGTTAGAACTTAATTTTTTTTTCAATATCTTCTAATTAAAATGAAGCAACTATCTCCCAGAAATATTTTGTTACTTCAGACTGTTTAAGTAGCTATAGTAAAAGAATATTTTCAAAGTACATGAAATGCCTCATTGTTATACAATGAATATACAATATTGAATAATACGGAACAACATAACATCAACTCTTTCAAAGCAGAATAGTGAATGTTGCCTGGAATATTTCTGCCCTTTTGAGGCATCTGATTGCCAACATAATGGGTCTCAATGGGAATTTATAACTATTACAGTATCTTTCAAACTACAGTTAAAAATATGGAAGTCATACAACAAAAGATATTTCCAGGCATAGATGCCTCAATCAATAATCTTAAAGTGATCAGGTGGAAGCCACACACAGTCCCAAATTAACTACAATAACCAACCGACTTCCAACCTTCAAATGACGTAATCCTGAAACATTTTTTTGCTTTATTTCTTAAGAGTGAAGATTCTAATTTTCATCTCTTTCTATGTTTCAAGGTCCCAATTAGGTTTGGGAGTGTGACAATACTATGAGAAAGCTAAGGCTTTTCAAACAAATCTGAGAGAACTAAGAGGTGGAATATAGGGTGTGGTAAACTCTGCAGGCCCCATGGCCTGGCCAACTGAGTATCTGGGTCCAGTGTAAGGGTGTGTGCCCAGGTGCTTTGCCCTGAATTCTGCATGTGTTCCCCCTCTGCTTTGATTAGCTACTCTCAATAAAACCAGATTGAAAGCATCTGAGGTGAGGCATACACCAGGTTTGAAGCCTGGGTCAGGATCTGTGATGCCTCAGAGCTCAGGTTTGCTGCGGTTGAAGGCTTTTGTGTTTTCTTGTACCCGCTTTCACACAGACTAGGAGCCATCTGGATTGGGTTTACGGGCTCAAACTGTAGGTAAAAGTTTAATTCTCTTCATTTTTTTCCCTTCTATATGAATGAGAGTTTGAGCTGCCAGGTGTTTCAAACTGCAGAGTACTTCAACATCCTGCTTGTTTTAAATTCTCTTCACACAATTCAATAGTCAAGGCTATTGCAGTTTGTTTTTTTTTTTTATCATAAGGAGTTTTATATCTTCACACTGCTCAGAGAACACACAACTGTTCCTCACACAACATGGCAAAACTGAGGCCTGCACAACCCGAGATTTGCACTGAAGCTGCAAAATAACTCCCTGTCACGTGAGCACCGGGAAAGTGTAAAGTAACAAGTATTGGCAGATTGAGTAATGTGAACTTTTGAGAGATGTTTTTCTCTTTAGGATCCTTTGAGGTACGCAATATTGACAGTAGTACTAGGTGCTGTGATTAATACTAAATGACTTTGAGAAATGGTTATGGGAAATGGAAGAATAAGGAGAGTGGGAAAGATACGATATAGCTGAGTGCAAGGACGGGAGGTAAATAGCACCGGAGAGGTATGTTTGTAGTCCCATAGTTGTGGACAAGTTTTACAGCTGTGGATGTGCAACTTGAAGGATGCTTGGCTGAATCACAATCCAGTCCTACTGAAGGGATGCCTAAGCATCAGGACCACAGGTTTCTAATTTAAAGACAGCAAAAGAGGGTTCTTATGAAACTTGGCTATAAATGACTTAGCGAAGAGATACAACATGTTTTTTTAATGACTTTTTAATGACTGAGGGGCAAACTTTCCCCAGACACACATATAATCAAGCACAGACTGTATCTTTTTGCAGTTCATGCAAGACATCTTCCCATTCAGGCCTACAGCTTAGACTTCACATATATTTTTGTGTTTTGCTAATTCTGTCAGAGAAAAAGAAATGATGATGGCTTGATTAACTGTGATTAGAGACACTGGAAAAAATCATGGTCAGGAGTACAGGCCTTTAGTTTAAAAATAAAATGTATCACTGTTTCAGAAGTGATTTGTGTCCATATAATCCCAAAGAGGCATTAGAAGTAGTACGAACTTAATCACGCATGAAAGAGGAAGCACGACAGATTTTCACAATTATTAATGTTATTAATCTGAGGTAAGCACACAGCATCACCATGCATCTTGACAATGAATCTTTTAGACACAGCGAACAAAGGAATACCAGCAACACAAAAAAACAGATGCTCAGAACATATTTAAATTCTTATTGTTTAGGGAAGTTGAATAGTAATAAAGAAAATCACTGTCAGAATCCTGGAGGGGAAAAAAAAAAAAAGCTATGAAATGTAGAATATGTACGTGGAGATTGTATGGAGGAAAAAAAAAATTGAAGGAATTGGTGTTACAGAATGCAAAATCCAACTCCGCTGAGGTTAAGTGATTTATTGAATCTCCATCAATGGAGGGGACAAATAACACTCCATTTGTCATATTTGCATTTAGGGTTTGATGGTAAATGTCATTACATGGAGGAAAAACATCTTTGCAGAAGGACATTGCTCTGGCAAAGCTGTCATCAAGCTTATGAAAATGTTTGTTTTACAGCAGAAAAAAATATTTATTAAACCTGTGTCCTCTTTATTAGTATGGTCCGTTCATTATGGGAAGTATATCAGCCTAGCCTTGCTTAAAAAATAGTAGTTGAGAATCTTATCATGAAATCTGGCAAGAAGAGACTTAAATCGTACTTAAATCTGTATTCCCCTTATGCTGTGAGACATTAGAAAAAACACGGTTAGGTGTTTATTTGAAGTAAAAATATTTACCATGGCAACTCCTGTATCATCTATTATGCAATCTGGCTGGCAAGTTTGATAATCACAGCAGTTAACAGGAAAAAGTGTAGGTGGGTAAAAAGAAAGGAGCTGCCTCATTCATGAAGAGTTCTTTCAAGTAGAAATGAAGCCTGTGGAGTGGACATATGTTTCTCATTTAAATAAAGCCAGTTTGACATTATGAAAGTGGGACTAATGAGCATAGACCAAGCTGTGTTGTCACCCTCAGCAGGGTAGCACCAGCTTGACCTGACCACGCTTAAGTGAAAGTGCAATCTAGTTGAGTTATTGTATGGATAGCAGACAGTTGTTACACATAGATGTTTGTTTTAATTTTTCCGCAATTGAGTTCTGTTGGCATAAATTCCTAAAGACAACTTTTTCAAAATCCTGGATGCTTATATTTGATAAAACTGTTATAGTACACAAGCAAAGCTTTCTGCAAACAGTATGTGCATGAAGTTTTGCTGGCTAATTTGCCTGTCCCTGCCCAGAAATTTGAAAGGGAAGGAGAAAACCGTATCCTGGGGTGCATCAAGCACGGCATTGCTAGTCAGTCGAGGGAAGTGATTGTCCCGCTCTACTCTGCGCTGGTGCGGCCTCGCCTTGAGTACTGTGTGCAGTTCTGGGCACCACAGTACAAAAAGGATGTAAAACTGCTGGAGAGTGTCCAGAGGAGGGCGACGAAGATGGTGAAGGGCCTAGAGGGGAAGACGTATGAGGAGTGGCTGAGGTCACTTGGCCGGTTCAGCCTGGAGAAGAGGAGGCTGAGGAGAGACCTCATCGCAGTCTACAACTTCCTTGCGAGGGGGAGTGGAGGGCCAGGCGCCGACCTATTCTCCTTAATCACCAGTGATAGAACCCGCGGCAATGGTGTCAAGCTGAGGCAGGGGAGGTTTAGGTTGGACTTTAGGAAGAGGTTCTTCACTGAGAGGGTGGTTGCACACTGGAACAGGCTCCCCAGTGAAGTAGTCACTGCACCAAGCCTGTCTGAATTTAAGAGGCGTTTGGACTGTGCACTTAGTCACATGGTCTAAAATTTTGGGTAGACCTGTGCAGTGCCAGGAGTTGGACTCGATGATCCTTATGGGTCCCTTCCAACTCGGGATATTCTATGATTCTATGAAAATATTTCTATGGGATCTTAAGGCTGTTCATTTGAAGGAGGTGTCAATAATGTTGGACTTCAATTTGGACTGAAAGAATGAACCTGATATTAAGATAAAGCTATGTAAATTATTAGCAGAGGGGTAGCCAGAGCTGTTAAAGATGGTGGAGATTGACTTAAAAATAAAATGTATGTAGGAATGGGAAGAAAAGGAAGTGAAGGGAAACTGAAGGATTTAGTTTCATTTATTACAATTGTTGCCCCAGAAATGTTAAAAAGCTGGAACATTCAGAAATGTGATCTTTGAGGCCTCTTACCACTTGATAGCAATGGCTGCTCTACTAGTTTACTTTGAACACATCTGCTCTCTAACTGCTACACAAGGTGCAGGAGTTAAGATCAGTTAAGGTACCTCTGATGGGTATTGATCCGAGGCTCCATGGAGCAAGCAAATGGTGTAAACTGTTGGGGATTTCACGGATGTTTATTGGAACATTACTAAGACAAAGCTGATGAATTCTTGTGGACTTCATCTGGCTTTAGAGAAATCAGTTAGAAGTTGCACAGGACAACAAGGGAGGCCGGACTCACGCAATTTACAGTAATTTCAGTCGCTATCCCTGTACTCATCTGCATTAACTGTTGTGTGCACCAGCCCAATCAATTGTAAATAATGCCCCATAATTTTACAAATGGCACAGATAAAGGAAATTTGGACAGCAGTGTTGAAGCCTGATGTAATGCAGTGCTTCTCAAACAGCTCCAAGGTGAAGCCATCACTACCACTTAAATCCAGCCTCTGTTCTCCTCTAAACATGGGTGTGTGGTATAGAAAGGGCAGGTGATCAATGTTTCACCATAAAGTTGAAAATATTTGCCCTTTTTATTAGGTATTCTTGCTGCAAGAGAAAATGACTCACTTTGTGATTCAATTAGGTCCATAAAGATAGCGACGCTGTGTAGTCATTTCATTAAGCTTGTGGTTTTTAACTTAATTAAATGTTAATATACCAAGCTAATTCCTCATACATGAAGAACTAATCAGAGAAGGAGCTTTCTATCTTATCTTCTGCCAGTGCTGGAAAACAGCCAGGGGGTAGCTGGATTTCTGATGTAACTTACTGCAGCAGCAAGTCTGTTTTTACTTTGGCCAGAGTACCTTACCCAAAGCCATTTTGTCTGCCATCAAAATTCAGCTTACCATCTCAATACCCTTTCGGTTTGATCCTACCCTGTTGAAGAATCACTTGTTCTAGGAAAGAATAGAAGACTAAGTGCAAGACATGAGTGTGAAGTCCTGTGATGCCTACTGACTTTAATATGTTTAATTTTTATCTCTTTTACCCAGTTTTAATTTGAAGGTCTATAGACACTGCTCTCCCACTTAGCACTTCTTGCTTACTACATTTCCTCCTTCCCTAAGAACATAACCTGTGTCCAAGCTTAATGATTCTGCAGTATGATTATTCATTGCAAATGGAGAACTGTATCTGGGAGTAGTTCTCCCAAAGGAACTCAAGGGAGAGAGCTACTTTTCGACTGATCAGTCTCATGCTGTTTCTTGCCACAATTGTACCAACAACATTAACCATATTGCTACCACAGCAGGAAATCACTTCTGATGGATCAGATATTTTTAACCATTGTAGTCAAAGAATAAGACACTAGTGAGCTCTGGAAGGTGAATCAGAGCCTGCTGCTAGGGTCGGTTCATACCTAGAAGCAAAGTTTTCAGAGGTTGGTGGCTACTGTTGTGTGATTGGAGTCAGTCTGTCTCCAGTGGTGTTACTGATATAAAATTTATCTACCTTTTTTTTTTTTTTTTTTTTTCAAACTTAGAAAAGAAGCTATTTTGGGTCTTTAGGAGTGAATTCATATCAGGTGAGTTGGTGCTATAGCAACCATTCATCTGAACAAATGGCCTACTGGGAATATTCAGGGTATGACTTTTGTCATTTATTTTCTTGTTGCAGTTTAGCCCTAACTCCTGCAGTTTTTGGTTTTGGAAGAAACCAGTGTTTGCCTTTAGGGAAATGTCATATTCATTGTTCCTGCCTTCCCAGTTTTGTTTGAAAAACCTTTGTTTTTAAGGATCTTATCAATAGCTGTTTGGTTAACAAATCTGGTCTTCAAAAGGAGGGGGGGGAAAAACAACACCTAAACCACCTGGGCTAGTAGTCACTAAAGGACAATATTCATTTCCACCCATAGCAGCTCCTTTACCAAAAACTGAAATAATATATGGGCAGTTCAGTGCTGATTTGGCCCCACATAATCAGATCGGCCATGTTATAAAGGCTGGGGATATTCATACATACGAAATAGTGGCTCAAGCTGTCTTCATTTCTTATATCTGAAGCTTATGGCTTTTTCAGCACTTATGGAACAAATTTGCTAATATTATTTGTGAATGTTAGCATTGATTGCAGATAAGAAATTTTGTGTACAATACCCATATAAAACAAGGCTAAAGTAAAAAGTATTAGGGCTAGGCTGCCTATAAGAGTATGGAGTTCAAGCTGCTCTTTTTGCCTGAAGTTAGAGGTAGCTGAGCTATCAACTTGGTGACAACCAGAAATCTTGAGTGGTTGCAAACGTGCATCTTTTTAATTCTTGATTCATAATTTATCAAGAAGATGTTAGTCAAAGAGATGAACAAAATGTATTGCTTCGCAAGAAGTTACTCTTCTAATGAAACTGAAGTGTTGCACTTGCTGCACCTGTGGCTATCCTGGCCTCTCTGAGGCTGGAAGTTGTTTAATGAGGTGGCCTATTGTACAGGTTTTGATACACAGGCATAATGTTTCCTTTTAATCATTTTTCTTCCGTTTTCTAAAGAAGAGGTTGGCAGACCAAAAGCAGAATGATGCATCTAATTGAAAATCAGTACAATGGTTTTCTGAACACAGCCACCTTTTCATACTTAATCAGAAGCACATACATGTGCACTTTTATGTGCTTATATACCCCTTCAGTTTTAACTTCTTATGCTAATTATCACACTGGTCAGTTGTTACACACTTGAGGTGCATAAGTTCTGAGTGCTTTGAAGAGGGATTGATAATGAAGCCCTCAAATGAATAAAATATCTTGTCTTCTATCATGTCTGATAGCTTGTCAGGGATTGCTGGTACTTTGAAAATGATCACCATTCTTTAATGGCAACTTGTTAACATTTAGATTATCATTTTGTGTTGCATTGTGCCACCATGCCTAGCCACTACAAAGACGGCAGTGAATTAAAGGTGTTGTCAAGCTGCCCCGTTTTGAATTAATAACTGATTTTCATTTAAAAACTTGAGGGTAAAAATTCTTCCCGTTTCCAGTATTTGTTAGTACGTGGCTATGAGATACAAAGTAATGAAGAAATAAGTTTTCATGCATACCTTCATTGCAAGGGTCAAGGTTGAAACTAAGAGACCAGCAATAAGTTCAAGGAAGCTGCCTGTTTCTATAGAGACAAAAATTTTCTCTATATTCTATTTAAGTACCTGAATAGAACAGCTGAACAAACTTTGCAACGCTTCCTGATTTAAACCTTAAATAAATCTTCAAAGTACAGTGGCTTTATTTCAATTAAGTCTTAAACGACTTAATAAATGGAATGAAAATAATGTATTTTGTACATGCTCTAGAAATAATAATAATAATAATAAAATAGAATTTTTTTAAGAAGAACAATGTTGAAGCCAGAGTGTTTCACAATATTTGAAGAACTAATGGAGAGACTTATTTATGGAACACATTTATTCACTAAATGTTAATCTGCCATAACAGCCAAGGTTCCAGAACTGGGTATTACTGAGAAACATAGGTGATTCCTTTTTTGGACAAACAACAGAAACCAGCAAAATATTCTTCCAGCATTGTTGGAGATACCAGTGTACTTCTAGTATTGCATGATATCCAGCAGAGTAAGAAATGGCTAGACAACTCACAGAATAACAGATGACCAGCAGTAAATTTCTCTATAATCTAGAATTTATAGCTGTAGGATTGAAAGAAAGTGATGTTCCTGGCTTGTGGAACATCTTAAACCTGAGATGTCAAGTAGCATGAAAACTCTTGAAGAGTGGATGAAATTCAATTCTAACCTGGGAGAGATTTGGGCTAATGGCACTGCTGGATGGTTTCCGTGAAGCCTGATTTGTTCCTCAGACTTCTGGGTGTTTTATACATAGACAGTTTTCCCCTTGATGAGGATGCTTTGACCTTCATACAGTGAATATGAAGCAGTTATGAGTTATTTCAGTTACAAAAGATGCTTCTTGTGCCCAAAGCCTCCTTGAAATTTATAGCTGTTCTTGTGTATGACTGTTGTCTTGCACTCATGGTAGTTATCCTCCTAACTTTCCAAAGTCTTTTAGTGGATTTGTCCACTACAGTACCTTCTTGTATCTGAAAAGCATGAGAAGTTATCTTTTTATTTATGAAGTACAGCAAGACAATCAGTGAAAGTTGTCTTGTTTCAGTCTCTCTGATTGCTTACTATTCTTCTGCAAAATGCTGAGGGTGAAAAAAAAAGATCAGTCTACCTAATATTTTATGACATGAAATCTAAATAGAATAATTATCATGACGACTTGGTGATATGTGGGCTTTATTAAATAGACAGCATGACTGATTCATATCTGATGTGATTTTCAGTCATCTGTATCTTCATTTTTGAGGTGAGGTTCTACTTTATGTTGCTCAACCAAAGGTATCTTAGTGAAATATTTTATCCAGTCCATAATGATGTTTATTTTTATTCCAAAGGTAAGAAGTGTTATGATATTTTTCCACATGTTTTAGGAAAATGGAAATTGAAATTTAGAGTTACTAGACTTGAGTGTTTGTACAGGAGAGAACCAAAGGTCCTAGGCAAAAGGAAGGCTGAGAAGGCCACAACCATGTTCTACAGATAAGGGAAACGGTTAAAACAGAGAGATAAGAGCTGTTTCTGCTACAGGTGAATGTGAGAATAAAGTGCTGTAAAATGGCCGTGAGTAAATTTAGCCTGTAAATGATTTTTTTATCATCAAAGGTATGGGTAAAAATGGAAATAGCTTTTTCAGCAAGCTGCTTCCCTGTGTGAATCCAGAGTAATAACTGCCATCTTCAGTAAAATACTATCTGTGAAATCTTTGAAAGAAAGAAAGAAACCCTTTTGTTTCATTGGACAACAAGGTAATATTTGAGTTTTCAGATAAGGAAAGCACAAAAGAACAATCCCCCCCACCGCCAACCAATCCACCAAAAGACTTCTGGATATTCTTTAATCTGGAAGGGTGGAAAAACTTTTTTATTAGGAACAAATTAAATATAATTTTGTTTAATATTATGACCAACCTTATCTAGGGTAACAGAGGCCAGAGCTTGTGCAGAACATTCTTTATAACTGGTAATAATTACAAGAAAAATTGTAGTTTAACCCTTGTATCCCAAATCATGTTTTCAAAAGCAAAAGGAAAATATTTTATTAGTAAATTGAGCAAATGGGGAAAAAAAAGTCATTCAAACCTCAGAAACAAGCTGCTACCACCAGTTGCCTCTTTACTAAGGCATTTTTCAAATTTCTGCATGTGTACTTTGAGAGTGTTTACAGAAGTACAGTAGAACAGAAAATCAATTCTTTGGCAAAGGCCCTTTCACTGATAACACTTGTCAGGACCTATTAATGTACTTCATTCCAGTAGTCATGCAAGGTGTACGAACTTCTATGCAAACTTAGCACTTGCACAGGAATATAAAGATCAGTTTGCTCTGTTTGATATGCATAATGTGATACACATTAAAGATGCTCTTGTCCTGTGGCAATAAAGCACCGAGACCAGATCATCACTTGGAGTGAAACAGACAAGGTCTGTACTTCAAAGGGCAAGCACTGTCTAAACTGTAATATTTGGTAAATGACATAGGTTATTAGAATGCAAAGTATTTGCTAACCCTTAATAAGGAAATTAAATGGGTGCCATGCCACACCTTTCTGGGTTCAGTGGTTGAGGAGGGTATCGGAAGAGTTCATGGGACCACATTATTAAACAGCCTGTGCAAGTAAGGATAAAGGAAAAATAGTCAGCTGGCTTCCCTATAGGGGAAGACTGCATAGCAAGTCTCTAGTTATTATTCTTGTTGGCTTCTGTGACCTCAATAGTTATTTATCATTCCTCACAGTTGAAATGCTGCTTTCTCCATTAACTTCTATCACTTCAGCTGTCACATTTAAATTCATTCATTCCTATAAAAATATTTATTCTTCTTTCCTCTGAAGTGGGAATGCAATGATTAGCCATGTAATCAGTAGATGTTGATCTTCATAGAAATTCTATACTTTGACATGAATAGGAATTATACACCCTTAAACTGTATTAGTTACACTCGTTAGCCAGATACTGTGCAGAGACAGTAGTTTAGTTGCCTAATCTGAAGCCAGAGGAAAGGCTTGCACTAATTTCAGTTGGCTTTGAATCAGGCCAGAAGTCTGAAGTAATTATATCTGCAGGATTACAGCAATGAAAGAGTGAAGTAAGACCCCTTATCTTCAAGCTCTTCCACTCTGAAGATGCTTCGGAGTGGCACTACTTAAAGCAGGCAAACTAACAATTTGTTCTACCTTTTGGAAAATAGATTAAAGTAATGGATCTGATTCATTCCTATTTTATCACTGAATACCATCATTACTGAAGACAGGATTGTTCCTTGAGCTCCCAAAGGACGCCACATTACTTCATTTTTATTTCTCAGTATCAGTACCCTTACCTTTGTGGATGTTGTTATTCTTGCACTGAAAAAAAGCCACTCAGATGTTTGACTAAGAAATCATCTTAGCAAAATGTAAATTATTCCAGAGGGTCCATCTACATAAGTACACATTAATCTACTTCTTAAATATGTAGCAGAGTCTTTCCCCTGAGGAGACTATGGAGCTGTGAAAATATGTAACAGTAATTAATTACTACCCAAGAATAGATTAATATTGCATGGTAGGAATAATAAAACAAAATGTATATAACTAAGTGGTGTCTGTAGGGTAATGCAAACTGAGAAGAAATATCTGACAGTGACAGTGTTATATTTAATATCCCATCAAAAGGAAAGTGCAGTTTTTTATTTGAATGACATTTTCTGTATAGCACAGCTATTTATTTTCACAGCTCATATTTTAGACAAACGAAAACATTTTATTTCCTATTGCCCAAGAGAGATGGTTTTATTGTTGCTGCAAAAAAAGCCATTTCTTCTTTAGGAATTGCTGGTGGACGTACTACTTGAGTCTGTGCCTTGGTATTAAATATCATTGCCCTGTCTGTTTGCATATAAACTGGAGATGAGAATGTGTTCTTGAAAATATCTGCCATGCACTGTACTTCGCCTTTCATCATTTAAAGGTTTTGCCCCAGTCTTACAGCACCTCAGCCACTCTCTCTGCTGTTGTTTGTCTTAAAGTTGATGCAACAAAGATCTCTAAATGGTGTATAAATGGAATATTTCTAGGTTTAACTCCAATATAAAACCTCATTAACAATTTCAAATATAAATTATCCTGCAATGTATTAAGTTGAACTCCTAGAAAATGAGGTTGGGTTGAAATACAGCGTTGGGGGAGAGCCACTGTCATGCTTGCCACCATTTTGTGCTTCAGTAATAGAAAGATTTGCTAGTATGTATTTTAAATTAAGATACTTACACAGGACTTAAACTCAAGATACTTAGCTTTTTCCAGTTTGTATTCTCATGTTATCCGACTCACTGAATCCAATTTCTTGTGGTTTCAGACAAGCACATTAAAAGTCCAGCATATCCCTCCCGATCAGAATGCTTCTTTGCTTTTCTGACTCTGCAGGGCCCTACACTACAAAGCACAAAACACTGCTTCAGCAAACACAGAGCCCTGTAACTCTTACTATGAAAATGAACCTCAGATATGGCTCAAGAAGAGAGCAATAGAGATGTGGCTATGAAGAAGCCCACAGGTGTACCTCACCTCTAGCAAAGGCTAGGACACTTGCTGGATGGGATGTCCTGTGACCCAGGGACAGAATAAGAGCACACAAAGACCTCCTGTGGAGCACCAGCAGCAGCCAGGGGCAAGCAAAGGCAGAGCTGATCACTTTTCCTGTCCCACAGCAGAAGTGAGCAAGCAGAGCTCAGTCTGTGCTGAGAGGTGCCATCATCACCTTCACTTCTGCAGGACTGAGAGATTCCCTCTGCCTGAAGGAGCTGGTGAAAGCGGGTTCTGACTTGTTCAAGAAGACCATAATTTGTGTACCTGTTTGGAGCTAGTCTTCTTTCAGTTTGCCAGCTATAAAACTCTTCCACAGGAAATGTAAATTCCAGCTCACTAAATGTCTGATGGAAGATTTGCTCTAAATATTTGCTTTTTGATTTGTCCACAATTTGAAAATAGTCCATATCTTGAAAATGTTTTTTTTTTTTTTTTTCCCCACAAGGTAAAAGCAGGACATGTTTTTTTGGGGAAACCAGTTCAGGATTGTAGAACAAATTACTTCCAGGCAATTGAAGATGTGCTGCATGCTTTTCATTCTTTTCAAAGTATAAAATTCACCTTTCTAATAAAAACAAAACAAAATACTGTATTTAAAAATCAGGCACACAATGTTTCCACCTGGCTGAGAAAATGGGAGGATGACTGGAAAATCTAGTTTAGATCATAATGATGGGTGTAACAAAAGAAAGTGAACAGCATAGCTCAGTACTTCAGGACAGGTTTGTCAGCTCTTATTTTAGAGTGGATGAATTTGTTGTATGGATAGAAAGCAAGCTTCATTTTTCCACCAGGGTAAATTCGACATCTGTTCATCGTGTTTGTTTTTTTAAAAACAAATTTAAGTAAAATAACTTCTCTCAAAATCTGAGATGAAGATATGTATATTCCCTACTGTAGCAGGGGAATATATTGTGAGGTTTAAAACATCCTGCTTTCTCCTCTTCAAGAGCATCTGTGGCACTTTGCCGGATGAGACACTCCTAAAATCTTTTCCTTTAAGGAGAAATTGAAACCTGCTTGGCTTTTTTTTCCCCTCCTTTAGATGCGAAGTATCAGAAAACAGCAAGTATAGCACCAGACTGTAGCTACTAGGACGTGTAAGCATTTCACTTCATCCTATGCAGCATTTCTCCTGAAGGTCATTTAGAGAAGAAAGATCCCATGGCACAATTACCCTCCCGCTTTATGAACTGTCAGCACTTTTTTAGCATATGGCTATGTATTTATCTGCTTTTGCTTATGTTACAAAAGCAAAGGGGAGGTAGGTTAGGGAAAGAATAGCTGGTAAGTCACCTGTGTATGTTATTTTTTTTGCAAATGTTCCCTAGAGCAGTGGTTTTTTGTTTTTGTTTTAAGCATTTTGTTTTCTGTTCTTGCCATTCTAGCACAGGAAACAGACTTCTGTGTTGTTTGTTGTGTCTATAATCTGTTGGGACAGTGGAATGAAGATTTGCTTGATTATATAGGGTCCTATTTGTGCTCCTAAGTTACCCATTTATAATAAGGACAGGTTCTAGTGTGCACTAAACACACATTTGCATGATTGAATGTGTTATTGTGCTTCCAAACGCCTCCTTGTGTCTGCAGTTATTCACAACCGTACGATCTAGTGGCTGGAGCAGGAGGCTACAAGTCTGCAGACAGTAATTCTCGTCCCAGCTCCACCCCTGCTTCATCATATGACATTAGGAAATCACTTGAGGGATTGGGGGTAGGGGAGGCAGAGGTAACAATGTTTAGGCAGCAAAAGCCAGTACTAGCTATTTTAGCTTTACAGTGTAGAAATAGTCTGAATACTTGCACATACTTGAATATTAATCTATGCTTTGTGGTCTGTACCAGTGTCTTAGTAATAAAGCAGAAGCTTAATGCAGGCTTGCATGGATGGGAGTGAATTTTTGAAGCAAGATGTTCTGCGGTCAAGTACATCAAAGGAATCATGAGAGCTGTCACTCATGATCAGAAAGGGACGTCGTCTTTTAACTTGCCTTCAAAAAAACAGTACTGGACCTTGCAAAGTTTACCTCATAGCTAGTGACTCTGCAATCATCCACAAGAAAACACGCTGGTGAGGCTACTGCCTTGCTAATTTTCATTTGAGAAATAGAGGCGAACTAATGTAAAACAGTCAATTTGGCCTTTCTCCTAATAAAAGAATAAGGGTACACGAATCTGAGAAGTAGTGAACATAATACAGATTTGCTTACATGCAGGGTTCTGTAACATTATTGTTTTGGTCAAATTAAGAGAATTGCCTCATGAAAGTGGTTTTGTGTGTGTGTTTTTTTATATACCAGTGGCTGGTGTTGGCCACTGCCAGATGAAACAATAGATTAACTGGATTTGAGCTATGGCAGTTCTTTTCATTATGGCCTTATTCTCCTCCATTGGAAAGTTTCACATACAATGAGGTGGAAAAAGAGGTCTTTTTTTCTAAACTTTGTAATTTCCTGTTCCTTCTTCAGCCGTTGTAATAACATATCATAGTGTCAAGACTTGATTAATTCAATGAATTATAGCAGAACTGGAACTGTCAAGAGGTTGCCAGTGTGTTTTGATTGATATTCAATTACTTTTCATGTAAACACCAATGATTTTAATGTCCTTATTTTCTAAGGTTATTTATGAAACAAATTTCCTGGAACCCATCAGTGGAAAAGCCAGAGTCACCACTGACGGGTTAGTCACACACATGGTGCAGTGATGATCAGAATGAGATGTGGAACACTAAAATTTGCTCACCAAAAGGACATGGGACCAAAAACTTCCTACTGCAAAGAACTTAGTCACATCAGAAGCTCATGTTAGGTATTACGTAGGACTGAAATGCAGAATTGTTGCAGTCTCTTCATCATAGCCTGGCTATAACATATTGATACACCTATTTGATCCTACCAGTTGATTTCTATGTGGACTCTGGCTTTGTTATGTGATGAAGAGCAGATCCGAGCCCACGAGCTGACTGTGGACTCCTCATTCACATTATTGAGCAAATCTCTGAATAGTTCCAACATCAGCAATGATTCCACAATGACCCTTCAAGGATTGAATTCTTTATGTACCCTTAGTGACCAATATGGTCCAAGCAATTCTTTCTTTTCTTGAAAATCCTACCTGAGGGAGAGCCTTACAAATGTCAATTTAGCACTTGAGAATAAAGCTGAATATGGTCAAATCTGGTGAAATATATTTCAGGATGTCATAAAAATGTCAATTATATATATATAAAAAAGTTGTTTGACCTTATACACAGAGTAAGCAAAAAGGATCAAAACTGCAGTGTGCTCTGCAATTTGGAAATGTAACTGCAGTATGTTTTGCACTTGTTGCTTTTTCTTAATGAGGACTATGTATAGCTCTAATGAGATCGAGCATTGCCAGCTTTACCATGACTTAGTGACAGAAGTTGGCTTGCTGTGAAATAACAAATCCTTCTGCAACAGGGCTAAAAAGACTAAAAGAAATCTTGTTGATTCTTCTGAAGGCAGGATCATCAGTCTTACCTCAATCCCAGCAAGGGTGGGAATGTTTGTGTAAGTGTTTTATAAAGCCTGTGGCAAAGATGATTCCACCATCTTCTTAGGCAGCTTTTAATCCTTAATGTGTCATTGAAATCTTTTTCTGCAGTTTACTTCCTAAGTTCACTACCACATTTTTATTTCTTAAACAAAAGATTGTTGCATACTTTGTTCTATGAATAGATTTTTGGCCATTTAAAATACTTTTATACACATTCAGAATTTACCCACTACTGCATTATGTATATTTGCTGACCATCCTGGAATTCTTAATCAAGAAACTTGGAGGATGGATCTCGGACTTGATTTTGGAGAGAGGAGGAAAAAAAAAAGTAATCTAAACAGAGTTTCATTTTCAGGTAGCTTATAGCTTTTGTTAAAACCCATTTTCCCAAAACTAAGGACATGTGCCCCTGAATAGATACAGGGTACCTTCTGAGCAAGGCAGATATCCAGAAATATCTGCTTTCTTCAGAAGCTATCATCTGCCCAATCATATTGTTTCATTTTATTACCATATTTTATGAATTAAAAATCTATATATAAATGTAGAGTTTAATGGAAATTTAACAGCATATGCAATGAAATGCAAATGCTTTAAGTGCAGCATTGCATTCTTAATTTTCCACTCAAGTAATTTAGAAACCATTAGTTTAAGTGAAAATCTAAGATAAAGCACATCCATGTGGTTACAATGGCTCCTCTGAAGACTGCACTTGTAATTGTCTGAGAAAGATAAATTCCTAATTGCATTTCATTACATTTTCTTACAGCTGGTGTAAGTGTATTTTGTAGATACCTGCCTGCCAGATGGGTTTAGGTTATACAAGGGCTATATATTTCACACAGGAGTTGTTTTCTCTGTGACTTGACTTGCTAATAATTTCTTGCAAATGCTCAAAGTACAGGTGACCATTTCATCCAGATTCTGGTATGCAATAAAGCAGTATAATTTTAAAGTTTGAGGAAAGTGGAAAAACCTTCAGATGGTGTTGAAAACAAATGCAAATATTTGAGAAGGGCAGGCTCTGGCAGTCGGGTAGAGCTGTGGAGCTAAAGATGTACACGGTAGGAAATGCCGCAAGCGAATAAATCACCATGGCTCTAGATAGCCATGTAGATCATTCCACAGCAGTAGAAGAGTAGCTCTGTATTGGAAACGTGAAACAAGAACTGCTTGTAAAAAGAACTAGCATGAGAGGACCTCACTTACAGTACGGTAAAACTTCTCCATTTGCAGCTATACTCAAAGTAACAGGGCTATTAGGAAGAGAGTGACAATACATTAGGTTCTATTGCCCAATGTCACCAGTTGCTTAAGTTTGTGCTTGATGAAATAGTTTTAGATATTTAAAATACAAATTAGGCTCTTGCCTTCTGAAATTTCTCCAGAAAGTCCATAGACCATGACTTGCCTAACAGCTTAATGTGTTAAACCTACCTCAGCTGCCTTGGGGTTTGAACAGCTATCTCTGTCTTGGTCTGCTCTGTGTTTTGCTTTGTACCACTTCTGAGCACACTGCAGACTGGAGGATAGCAGATTGCTTTCTTTAATGGGAGCTCTGAGTGCAAATCCCTTCAGTCAGGCCCCAAACTCAGCCCCAGCAAGAGTCCAGGACCATTGAATAGAGGAACTCCATCTGCTAGTTTGGGACACTGCTAAGGCATCTACAGCCTAAGAAACATAGCGGAAAACTGGGAGGTGCTACAGTGACCTTTGCAAAACTGTCTGAGCACCACTAAGATGTTAAACAAAAAACCAAAACCTACTAATGCTGAATGGAGAAAGCAGATGGAGAAACACCTGTGCTGCCAGCCCAGTGCCTGTCACAACAGGTACGATTCAGCAAAAGCAGCCATGCTGCAGTCTGCCAACATCTTCATCAGGGAGACCACAGACAGTGCTGTGAAGCACTGGGACAGCAGGCCCTCCACAGCACTCTGCTTGGGCTGTAGGAAAACAGGAAAGGGGGGGGAGGATGGCGTGAACTTGAAGAAATTAATTGGATGAAAGCATCTTGGTCATTGAATGAACTGCTTTATCTCCCTGAATTTATTCTCCAGTGCTTTGCTCCTATCAAACTCAGGTACCTCCCTCCCCCAGCAACCCGCTGGAGAACTCTCCCTGAGGGATCTGACGGCACTCTACCGGGAACACATGCACCCATCTTGAGGCTATCACCAGCTTGAATAGGCATCTAATCAATGTAAGACCTAAGCAATACTGTTATCTAACACTTGAAACCAAACTGGCTTAATCTCTTTGCAAAACGCAGATTACAACAAATGTCCTGCCCTGAGGCTCAGCATTAGAAACACGGTTGTTCTGCTAATCAGGCGATCTGTCACTCTTATAAATTCAGAAGGAAATAGTGATTTTTTTTCCCTTGTATCACTGAATTCCTAGCAGTAGGTGGTGATGTATAAACATAAAAAATAATAAAATAATAATAATAATAATAATAAAGACTCTTTTACATGGCCAAAAGGGATTTCACTGTCTGCTATGAGAAGCTCTGTTTTCAGCCCTGGAGAAGCTGCCTGCAATGTATGTGTTCAAGTAAAACTTTGATAGTTTCTTAAACAGAAAAAAAGTAAGGAAAGGAGAAGGCATGTAGACATGCATGTGGCTGGAACACTTCTTAAATTCTTTGAAACTTTAGAGCTTAGTAGGGAGATCTGCTATCAAGAACCTCATCTATTAGGTCTTTCCTTGGGGTTAATGTTCTCTTACGCTAAACAGTCATGTTATTTCTTAAGCTGTGTCTTTTAAGCATGGTTACTAGTAAAGTATTATACAAAATGCTTTGTGTGTTTTTCCAGCTGTCTGTAAGATCCAGACAGTTACTTGTGAGATCCAGATTAGTAAGCAAAAGCACAATTACCTGAAGGCTATATTATGATATTGCTGATTGCCCAGCACTGACCAGGAGTGATATTGCCATCTAGGAGCATTTTTGTAGTTAACTTGTATCTGCTTTCAATATTCAGCCTAAAATGTTTCAGATACAGTAAGCCATGTGTGTTTTCCAGACTCTTAGAAATGTTTTCAGGTTTGGCTTAAGTAACAGTGTAAAAAAATTTTGTGGAAGAAGTGTGAATAGAAAGGAGAGGGGATAGAAGAGAAAATTCATGACCATGGCGAAGGTCGTGAAGCTGTGTAGTTGCTGAAGCTGAACAGCTCTATCTGAGGGGACTGCAGAGGTAGGCAAATGAGAAGAGGTTCTGAAACCTGAAAGATCTCTTGCATGCTGTAGTGACATTATTGCCTATAACAGTTTCAGTGTGAAATCTACTTGAAAAGGTTATAAAAAAAATGCCTTGCTTATCTCATAATGTTTGCTTCTAGTTATCAGTGTCTAATACACACAACAAAGGAAACAAATGAAAATAACTAAAAGCCTCTCTTGGCAACTCAACTTATTTTGCAAGAACAGTCACATCCTGATCTCACTCAAATGTAGACGTATGAAAGACCATGTGCTTAAGGAATATGTCTCTTTTCCACTTGTTTTCTAAATACACTTTCTAAAAGCAGAAGCATTGAGGGCAATCACTAAGCATGAGATCACTTTCTTTTTCAGTGGTACTAAAACATCTAGACTTACACAAAATATTGGATCTAAAACTGTTGTACGTAATGGTTCTTGGCATTTGATATGTTCCTATACTTTCCTGTTGCAACATGGAATATACACTTTTCTGCGGAGTTTTTTTAGAGCAGTCTTTTGATTTCCTCATGTTGAGTAGCTCATTAGCAAAATGCTGTATCCTCTTGGAATATAAAAGAATGCAATAATGAGATGTTGATGTTCTCTTAGAAAACTGAAAAATGTGGAATTGCCAAAATCCTGCTGCCTCACTGGAAAGTCATCGCTCTCACTGTGTAATACAGGCAGGATTTCCTGGCCTGGGAGGAGATGTCTTTGACAAAGCAGAGATTCAGAGTTAGAGCACAGAAACATTTTAGCAGGATACCTGAACACTTGAGTTTTATCCATTGGGATTTGCACATTTCTGAAAGCAGAGATGTAAATAACTAGCCTGGTCTAACCAGGATGGAAAAAAGACTTCTATGCCTTTTTATCTGCCCATACCTTTAGGGGTTGTGCAGAAAAATCCTGCTATTTTTTTTTTTTCTGCTAAGCAACCCCCAAAAAAACTTTTTTTTTTTTTTTTTTTTTTTTTTTTTTTAGAATATGGCGATTATTCAGAAACCAACCAGTCACCATTTATTTGCTCCATCTGCTACATTACTTCTCATCAGATCCACAGTCTGAAGAGACGACAGGTGTCAGATTTGAAAAAATAATATGTGTTTGTTTATTTAGTTTTGTTGCCATCTCCCTCAACATACTTTGCTGGATTATGCATCTGAAGACACTTTACAATCAAATTAAGGAGAAATTTACTCTAGACACATTTTAAAATTTGAGCTTTATAAAGTGAGTTTCAGTTATTTTCACACCTTTTAAAAGTGTTTTTTTT